>JADANM010001810.1:7866057-7911853 GCA_026213755.1 Eurema hecabe
GTACTTAAATCTCGCGACAAGCTTTTAAAACATATAAATTGTGTCAAATATGTTGAATTTGAAATGTTATAAGTTGACAGTAAAGTTATAGTGTAAAAGTTTATTTTTTTCTTTTTAGCGCATTTAAATAAAAGCTTGTTTTTAAAGATTTTTTTACCTTAATTTATTTCCTAAAACTATACCAACTACGTGATATGATGATATTCGTAAAAACTAATCATAAGTGAATTAACCTCGACAGTAATGAACCTTTCCTTCATATTCAAATGTCTTCATAGAAACTAAGTCGAAGTAATGTTGAGTTTAACTGCAAGGAATTGCTTTGGCATCCCAGTTTGGCCACTACGTACGTCTCTCTAAGACTAAATATTTTGAAAGTTAGTACATAACTATGAGGAGCAACTGAAAGGGAAACTTTAATAAATTCATAAATATTTAATAAGGTATTTAACATTTAATAATTTAAAATAATTTAAATAATCCTCAAGCGTAAAATAAATTATTCTTATATTTAATCATTCGTACACAATCATTGAGTTTAATGTAAAAAGTTTTCATTTAGATGGGAAACTATAAAATACTTTAATTATTTCGGTACTGGCTGTATACGAACTATCAACTTCTATTTATTTTTTAATGTAAACTAAAACGTTTGCTCCTATTTTACTGCAAAAGTGTATTGGCAATCAATTATATTGACTGATTTAGATATGTAAAATACATATTGAAATATTTTTATAAGTTAAACAACAAATAGTTTATTGGAATTATGAATAATTAAAAGGTAGTAAATTATTTTTATCCCCGTTAAAACTAGAAATCTCAAAAGGTTTTTCTCTTGGGTAATATTACAGACACAACCATTCTTTATCTACAATTCTCGTGGGTAAAAGATAAGCTCATGGAATAAAACAGTTGCACTGCATGTTACGCGCGAGTTGGAATGTAAAATAAAGTATTTAGTAGCTGAGAATTTTAAAACACTTGGCAATGTACATTTTTATATGAATGGTACAGACGAGTGCAAAAGTATATTAACATATTATTAACTAGGTCCTTGTTAATCCCCTTTTATAAGAGTCGATCCAGTACTTTTGAAGCGTATTCAATTCGAACAAACAATGAAATATTTCCTCTTTATTTATTAGTAGGGAAGTATAGATGAACTTTCTGTTGCTACTAATAACTTTGAATGAATGAACACACATCCGATATTTATTTCATTGTTATTGAAAATGATTGGTACAGTGAAAGAAAGAAGAAGAAATAACATTTAAATTGCATAGGCTTGACGTAGCGAATTGTTAGTTATTTAAAAAATAGAACAGACATTTTTAAAAGTTGTATTCTAAAAAACTTAGGTATTATCGTTTGCCGATTGGAATTGGATTACTACATAATTCAATTAAATTCATAAGTCAAAGCGCTCGACAATAAAATTGAATCTAAAATTCAATTAGGGCAGCAATTTCGTAAAAACCGAAACGGCGTACAAATATCAATTACATCTGAAATTGTTGTAACAGATGTTGGACATATAAGATTCCATTTTTGATACTCATTTGACATTCATCGCAGGTTGCTAGCGACGGAGGATATTTGAATTGGTAATGGTTCGCTCGTTGCTGCCTGACATCACGTGAATGAAACCTGCTTCATTTATTTGCGTTGCTGTTAGTTTTAATCCTTTTAAGTCACCAAAGAGTTTCGTTTTACTTATTTTATGTCAGACTCCTGAAAAAACACTGTCCCGAGAATAGGATGTCATCTATATCATACCTATTGATATTATTTATGGGGAAAAAAAGCAGCTACGTGACTTCAAACTACTAATGTTATATTCATATAAAATGAATACATATACAAATAATCTTATCATTAATATGAACTACAAAAAATAGGGTGACAAGAAGAAAAAATAATCATTTAAAATAAGGGCAGATATCTACACGAATTTAATACTGTTTAAATAGAGAGAGAGAGTAGAGACATATTTCCGTGATAACTTCTTTGTAATAGTTTTACCCTAAAAAATCAATACTAATATTATAAATGCAAATGTGTCTCTCTCTATCTGTTTATCTCGCTTTTTAAGTAAATTTGGTTCAAAGAGCCCGAGAAAGGATATAGGCTACTTTTTTAATTGGAATAAAGCTTTATAAGGAGGGGAGGTAAAGTTTAAATGAAAGACCACGCAGATGGAGTCGCGGACAACAGCTAGTAACATTCTTTAACTATATTATATTCCAAAATGAATGTTGTATAAGTACAACGAGTAAGTTTAATCCTTATCAGTGTCCCTTTATTATAGGTATCTAATAAGTGGCATTAGCGAATTAGGTAGGTAGGTAGATATTTTATTATTAAACTTTCTATAACACGGACTGAATCCAGAGGCGGTGTAGACTTTGTAGATAAGCTACGGATCATACCTACTTGTATCTGAGAGCGAGCTCTGAAACCTTGACCTATTTTATAAGGAAACACAGGATTGCTCCTACGTGAAACCGAAATACTTGTTGCTATTTCAAGCCTTCAGTAAATATGAGAATATTTTTATAATATTATATAAAGAGGAAATATTTGATTGTTTAAATTCATTATATTCTTTAGTTGTGTATCTGTCAATAATGTTTATCGTTTAGATGCGGTCCCCGGTACAGTCCCGGTGCGATCAAATAAAAAATATTTTTTTTATTTTAGCGTTATAATGTGCGAAGCCACCAGAAGAACCAGAACATAGGTAAAAAGTCAAATGTGTAACCTATTTTCTTTGTATTATTTTGTTTCGATTTTATTTTAGCATTGTTTTGTTGTGTTCCAAATCTATCTATATCTACCTATTCACCTTATATAATATTGATCAAACATACAATGTTTTAAATATTTCCTTTATTAATGGAGTTGACATAAACGATTTATAATTGATATTGATGTTCAATTAACAATTTTAAACTCAATTAGTCTTAACTTATTAAACCCTTACAGCTTATAAACTTTTGTCAATAAATCCTCAGGCCCCTCTGAAACAATAAAGATTAATCAGTATTTTACAGTTTGCTGCAAATTTGCAAAATTGTTGCGAGTAATTACAACAAAACATGCGCTATTTTTAAAGTTAGGAACTTATCTACTACCAATTAAAAAGGTTCAATATTAGGTACTAATTATACAACTTTAATGGATGTAATTGTGATCAATAGGTATTACCTACTATTTAAAAAATTAATACAGTTATGAATTTTAGAACACATAACAATATAGCAGATTAATAGTGCTTCAATTACTTAATCATATTGAATATTTCGTTTGCAATTTCGATTACTTTTTACCGCCAAAAGTAGGTATACTACATGCTTATGTCAATAAAAGTTTTTAATCTGATGTTAGTCATAAATATTCCATCAAAGTGTGAATACATTATATTATTCCGGGAATACTAACAAAGTGAAATAATATTATCGCAGGAAATACATGAATTGGAGTTTATTTAATGGATTCATGGTGTGTGAGTATTGAAAACGTAGCAATGGACTTAAAATAATAATGGATATATTTCATAGCAATGTAAACTAAATTAATTCAAAAATTTTAAAATTCCTTGAATTTCACCATCCTTTCTGGATTTGCTTTAAAAAAAACAAATCTATTCTATATTTTTTTCTTTTTTTGGTTAAAACTAATGTTTTTTATTAAAAATTAGCCGTTGCTCGCGATTTCTTTTTCCATTATTTCGTCGCTCCTATTAGTCGCAGCGTGATGTTTTGTAGCCTAAAGCCTTCCTCGATAAATGGTCTTTTCAATAAAAAAAAGTTCCCGAGATTAGTGCGTTCAAACAAACAAACAAGCAAACTCTTCAGCTTTATAATATTAGTTAAATTTTTACGTGAGACATTTCTTTTAAAGAACTAAAATTTCCGGTGGGATAAATTTAAAACTTCGCTTAAACGATTCTACAACGAACGTCATTTATAACTTCAAACTGATTCATTCTGCGCTTATCTTATATCTTTTATAAGATAATTTCTTCAATTCGTTCATTCTCTGCTGATAAAAGTGTTCTCCTTTTTATTACTTTGATAAATTGGTCTTCTTGGTATCCTTAAATCGAACTTTGCTATACGATTAACGAATGTTAATAATTTCATAAAACCTGTTACAGATAATCTATTAGTTAACTGCAATAACTTTTTGTGTAATTTATTATTGCATTCATAACTCTTTTATACATGCTTTTATGTTGATTTTCTACAAACAAATTCTGATTTATTAATACATACTTAGTAATTAAAATAAAAAAACAATCACTATAAAAATTGTCCAATGTACCCCTTACAATCCAGACTAATATTATAAATGCGAAAGTAGCTCTGTCTGTCTGTTACACTTTCACGCAAAAACTACTGAACTGACTATAATAAAATTTGGTACACAGATGGTCTAGAGTCTGAGATAAAACATAGGCTTATTTTTCTGTAAAAGGGTTCTAAGAGAGGGAAGGGGGCTCAAAGTTTATATGAAATTCCACGCTGACGGAGTCGCGGGCAACGACTAGTCTTCTATAATAAAGAAATGAATCGCAAAATGTGTTGGTAAGCGCATAACTCGATAACCGCTGAACCGATTTACATAATTATTTTTTTTAAATAATCCTGGATGTACGAGGATTGTTTTTAAGCAAAAAATGGTAGGCATAGGATATAAGGTTTCGGGTAGGATTAGTACCTACAGCGTGAACGAAGTTGCGTTGAGCCGGCTGTATATAAAAATCAAAATCCAAACCAGGTATCACGAGGTTTGGTAGGATTATTAGTTTCCATACCTATAACTGAATCTTTACTGTATGTCGATCTTTAAGTAAGTAATACATGTTTAATCCTAAGAGAGATAAACTTGGGCAGTCAATCACTGAAACTTGATTTGCTCGTTTCGTTTGACCAGTTAGACATAAAAATGTTACGTTAATCTACGATATAATTCAGATATAAAACTATAAAAATAAAAAAAAAAACTATGTACAAATATGTTTGTTTAAAAAAATAGGTATAGACTATATACGATACTATCTATATACGATGGCTATTCTAATTTTTGTATTAGATACTAGTCAACATTACCTCATACAAGAAATATTTTAGGTATATTTAATAATAAAAGGCATTTCAATGCTATAAAGAGTACTTTACATTGTTTATTTATTTTAATGTCAGCCGACTTTATGGGTAGACACAGAATATGTTAGGAGTTATGGCTTATAAGCTATAAGGGTCGTAACTCGTAATATCGAAGTGGAAAGCCTTTGACCTTTCGTTATGGCTCTCATATTGTGACGGTATATTTAGAACTAATAAAGTAATCTCATGTAGTGTTGGAGCGTGAAGGCCTTGCCAGCTAATGTAATTAAAATGACTTATTTACTTTAACGTTATGTTCTATTAATGTTATTACATTTGTTTTATATTCTGCGAAATCCTATAAATTATTACAACAACAATTATACAACACTAGCTGTTGCTCGCGACTTCGTCCCCGTCGGATCTATTTCAATCTTAGAAGATAGACATATACTGTCGCGGACTTTTTTTTAGATCATTTAAAGAGGAATAATTCTTTCATACATATTATTTTTGTATCTTGAACCGTTTCTGCAGCGCACGCAAAGGAAGCCCTCAACGATGAATAATTTTCCCCGTTTTTTCCATATTTTCCATTATATCTTCGCTCCTATTAGTCGCAACGTGATGTTATGTAGCCTAAAGCCTTCCTCGATAAATGGTCAATTCAATAAAAAAAAGAATTTTTCAATTCGAATCAGTAGAACCTGAGATTAACGCGTTCAAACAAACAAACAAACTCTTCAGCTTTATATATTAGTAAGTATAGATTGTATGTACATAATATGTATACCAGTATTACGCAGTAGTAGTAAATATAGGAAGTATATTATATGGAAATTAGAAACGATCAATTATTTTATGTTGTAAAGAATCTTGTAGTATGTTTTAGATAGAAGATTAGTTACGTTTTTCTAAGTAACAAATTGCCTACTTTGTTCATTAGTAGGTATCCTCTTATATCGAACTTTAATACTTTAAAGTTTTACATTGATGAAGAATATTCTTACAAACCGTTTAAAGCAAGAGCTGTTCCAATTTTGCCGTTGTTCTAAAACAGATTATACTTCCATTTTTATATTCCATCCCTTATTTACATTTAGATCGATATTTTGAAATTACTTGAGAACTTACTTCTTTAGTAGAAAATTATGCATAAAAAATCTTGCGATAAATATGAAAGATCGATGATATTTAAATTAGGAGAAACTAAAGGGTATAAGGTAAACATTTTTGCTAACCCTTAACCCTTATAGGTACATAATAGATATTTCTAAAGTAAGTTTTCGAAATACACTAGTACCGTATAATATATAATTTGCATCATCAATATTTTTTGAGGTTCATATAATTATAAACTATATTCAGGTTCCTACAAAAAAAAGAGATTTAAGTAACAGGGCATATTTGTGGGCTATACCTTGGTTCTGTTATACCATTATTATATAAGATTATTTACCGCTTAATTGCGTGTTTCGAAAGTACATAAACAGAGCGCTTTTATGACGGAAATCAATTACAGTTATGATTTATCCTTAAATATACCACGAACAGGCCACAATGTCTATAGGAGATAACAATTATCTCAAGTCTCAACAAAAGCTTTCAATATTTGAAATTTATACAGTCATTTAAAGTCGAGAAACGTAAATGAATATTTGATTATGCTCTCAATGCCAAGACATACATTTTTTATTGTTAATAATGTCGATTGTAATGTCTGCTTTTGTCTGCTTCATTTCACGAATGGTCGCTTTTTATGAAACTGTTAAATGAAGTCCCTCGAGTATTTTATTTATCCTGAATATTTAATGTTTTCTCTGTCCCTTGCAGATTTACGTTTGAGCAATAAAAGATATTATCGTCCTTACTAATGCCTGAACGATATGTCACTGAACCGTTTTTCACAAAGGATTTAAAAATATAGTAATCCCGATAAAATATTTCACATTTTATTCGCATTTCTAGACATTTTAAAACTGCTTTGTTAAACTCTTTTTAAAAAGTATTTTCACTATTCAGTTTTGTAATATTTTTTTCCATTCATTTTTTTATTATTATTTTTAATTTTGGTTTAAAGTAATAAGATAACTCTATAATATTATAATAATTAAGAAAGACGGACCTCCATTTTGTATTTTAATGGTATTTATTAGCTTTCCTTGCCGCGTCTCCTCTTCTTAATGGTAACAAAACTAATTTCAAAATCTTGTTACTTTATACTTTATCTCGCAGATATTAGCGCTGCTTTTATTCAGTAATTTATATTATACTTTGTAACTTGATAAATAAGAGTATTTACAAAGCTACATACAAAATGGTAAAACAAAAATTATTTAAAGAATATCGTCCTAAGGTTTAAATTGAATTGAAGAAAATTAAATAAAAAAGCTATTGTAAGTACTAAGTTTACAAAAGTACATTGATACTGAATACTGCATAGATTAATTGGCAAAAATTTATTTGCGGCTATTCGGAAAACGAAAACTGTGGATTTGATAGCGCTGAATATTGTTGTGGTAAACCAGTTATTTTACTCAGAACGCGATTTCATAGTTTCAATTCTATTTAATTTATAACTTCAATAAAGCTAAAGTTATTAGTTCAATAGTTTGCAGGTGAATAATATAAGTAATACAATTTTAGGATCGGTCTTGTTGGTTTTTTACAGGAAGAAATATTAAAAACTGATGACAATATTTATTATTCTTCTAGAAAGTTCAAACATCTGTTTAAATCATCATAATACAACGGACAAAGTTCAAACGACATTCATATTGCACAAAAATGTACCTATTATTGGGGTGTAGGTAAGCGTAATATGACTTATAATATTGAAAGTAAAGACACGTTGATGTAGCTATTTAAAAATGAGTAAAGGAAGAATAAAAATAAGAAATAAATAGTTCTCTTTATAAAAAAAATGACTGGTGTCTTTTTTTGCAATTCTAATTTGTTCAGTATTTTTCAGGTATATTTTTTACTGCATCAAAAAGAAAACATTTCTTGCCTGAATGTAGTTACGGCACACGGCTAAGCAATAACCATTTTTCGTCCGACGCGCGTCTCTTAATGAGCAGCGTGTTTTATTTTAGTGGAAAAGAAAGTGCTTTAATTACGCATTTGAGTTTCAGACATCTCTTCTTCCATTTCAATGACTCTAGCTCTGAAATTAAGTTCGCAGCCGCGACTATTGCCTACAGCAAAAGTGCTTTCTAACGAATGGGGAAGGTATAGTTATGTATCTACGAAGTACAAAGCAGCATTAGTCCGTATCAGAGAAAATGTACTTAGAAAAAAGACGAAGGTTTCTTAATATAATATAATTAATTTACCCTACAAGAACTACCTACCTAATTCAAGCTGCTTAAGATGAAAAATACATTCTTATTAGAAATAGGAACACGTAATATATACCTTAGTTGGTTTTTTGGAAAATAAACATACATTTACCTCTATATATTAGTAATATATTCATCCACGTGAGTATAATAAATGACTTGTCGCTGCCACAAAGTTCCGATAGTGTTCTTGTGATCATTCATCTTAAGGTTGAATGGAAGGTATTTTGAGAAATTCTGAACTGCTGGCTGCTGCTGAATTAAATCTTAATTTACATCATACAGTGGTGTAAGTCATTGTGTTTTCAATGTTTACAGCAGGGTAATAAAATGTTTTACTATATTTATTTTTATCAAAACTAACTCTGTCCCGTGGTTAATTTGAAACCGATCCTGATTAAAATTTTTAAGGTAAGAGACACTTGGTGCTCGTACTGTACACGTTTCCCAAAAAAATGTAAGCCAATACATGACCCTTTTTTTTGAGATGCCAATCTCATGGCGATCGGTATTTCAGAACGCCAGAGGAACATTTTCCATTCCCATCCTACTCTATTCCCGTCTCGTGATTTCGTTGCAGGCTTTTAAAAACCCTTTTATGCTCCTAGCTTCCTGCTCTACGAAATACGCAATGTCACTTAGTCATAACCGTACAGAATTTAACTTTTTAATAAATTTCGTAAGAATAAACAATTATAGCAGCTGAATGTAACTGTCCTCAGTCCTTTAGAGGACATTACGAAGCTTAATGCACCTACGAATGTTCATTTAGAAATTGCGAGCGAATTTTGTCACGCTTAGCTACCGCTATCCACATTACTCAGAGAAGGTACCTTTAATTGCGACCAAATTTAATTACTGTAGGTATGCTGAATAGATTTTATAAGTAATATTCGGATAAAACAAGCTAAAGTAATAGAAATTAATATCTACTTTATTTTATAAAGTTTTCTAATCGTCTGGTTTTGTTTGCCTGGAAGTTATCGTTTCCTAGCGATAAGGTCGCCAATTGGCTAAATTGCATTCTGTGTATATGTGGTCTTTTTTGTGTTTGTTACAAAACAAGCATCAAGTAATGGTGTCATGTGTTTCATTATTTGGACGAAAATCTCTCTTACATTAAATTGTTTTGTTACAAACCATGTTGCCAGGTACTTATTCTAATGTTGTTTACACCTTCAAATAATATATTTTAGCCGTACCAATTCAATTACTATACGCTCTCTGCGATCACACACACATGTTGTAATCATTTAACTTAATTGTTCATTAATCATTCTCAAACTACAAGCGTAGGCGTTGTATCCAGCCAGACACAAATAATATTAATGGAAAAAATAGCTTGATTTTTAGGCCCGCTACAAGATGGTTGAATGTGTAAGTTTGAGAAGTATGTGTATGTCTCTATCCCTATCTGTTTATGACCCTGTTATCAAACTTAAATGCGTGTAACAATTTAGATACAGTTTTTACTATAAACAGGTTTTCTAACGATGATTCTAAGATATTTCTATCATCATCTATTTTTGTTCAGTCATGTTTAGGAATTATTTATTTTGTACTCAATACTACGAACGAAAATTATGCAGGCATTACGCAGGAGAAACACACTAATGTCTCTAGTTGAAATTGTGTTAATCTTAATATTATGCACGACATTTCTCAAGATAACGCCGAATTATTTCAACTCCGTGACCTGACTGTGTTGCACGTGAACACTTTGTAATGTGTTCATGTTTATGTAAAATAGTTAAAAACTTGTAATATTAAGATGTACTGTTGCGGAATGAAAACTAATTACAAACTTATTTCTTGATTAGACCGTGCTTAAAGTTCTGTCGCTTTTGATCATACTCATCCTTTTGCAGTGCGGCGATTATAAATGATTGCTATATTTATGATCTTAATAAGTTTTAAACTTCCACAGATTGAATTGAACCTATAGGTTCAGTTACTTTGAAGACGTTTAACTTACATGACATACAAATAGTATTGCACTACTAGAACATTTCCAGACGTTCTATTTATAAGTACAAATAAATCCTGTTCCATAAAGTGCATTCTACGACAAAGGGTCTATTTTTCAAATCACTCTCTTAATACATTTACGAGCGTACGGAACAATGCTACGAGCTACGGCGTAGTCTCGTAGCCGTAGCTTTAAGCTCACGGATTATAGAATACAGCGTTATTGGACTTGTACCGACATATCTACCACTAATGGAACACGTAGTTAAGTCTTAGTCTTTGGTATTTAGCTTTAAAGGTAATACGGTATACGTTGTTAAAAAAATACCTATAGGTACCTATATTTAATGAGGTTTTTAAAGACAAATGAAGTAAAAAGCTTAATTATTGAATAGTGAGTAATAAATTGCTTTTATGAACTTTTTTCTTTAGTTTTTTTTATTGTAAGTCTAAAGTCCAAGTATTTTGCACGAAAGTGACGAGTGGCGTATAACGTATAACTTTGTAAACATTTGTAAGGAATGAAAATAAATTGAGATGACAGCTTCTCAAGTCTTTTATTATGAGTTTCTTCTCAAGTCTTATAGCTTCGAGTTTCATAGCTTAGATGTTTAAAAATTTTAAATTTATATTCCTTCAGCCAGTATTCACAAATATAGTCTACACAGTACATACACATTGCCGAGTCGGGTCGAGTTGTTGAGTCGAGAAAAGTTTAATGATATGAGTACCTACTTATAGGTACATATTTACACTTAAGAATTAAATTATTTTTTAAATAAAGATTTTTATAAATTTATCAACATAAGGTTTTATTTATCTATGTTTTCATAATATAAGCCTACACATAATTTTTTTAATCATGATGAGTTTCAAAGCAAGTGGGGTGGCAATATGAAAACATTATTTATTAAAATAAACAATCTACAACAACTGTTATTGACATAAAAATTACTTCATGCGTAAAAATACTTTTTTCATAATGATAGAATAACAAACAATTAAATATAATCTATGCTAAACGTTCGTAGAAATTAATTTAGAATCTAAATCAACACCGTGGGAGCTTCTATGTAAATTTGCGATGTGTGATCTGAGCAAACATATTAACGCCTTTACAAATAAGTTAACACGGACTCTAAAGTGAAATGTCAAGAAAAAAGCAATTGTAACTGTAGTGTTTCAGCAAAGTATCTTTACAAGTCATTATTAGCTTAGGCCGAGTATACCTAGATAAATATCCATAGAAATAGAAACTTGTTTAACAAAACTAAGGCGCAATTAAAGCCTCTCCCTTTGGGTAGTTCGTATTTATGAGGAGTTATATTAATCAGTATGCGTAATTAATTATTTGTTTTAACCAACATGACTTAACTGTATGTGAGTAAGGAGTATATGGCCAAGTAATATAATAACTGTTTGTTTGGTTAAATCGATATTGTTTGGATTGCTGTACCTAGCATTAAAAATTATGAAATAACTATTAAATCATTTCTATATAATAAATAAAAATACGTATTACATTGTGCGAAGCGAATTTATTTGTTGCTTTTTAGTCGGTTTATTTTTGTTAGATTCGTCTGAGTGCGTTAAAATATCTTAAATCGGCTATTCAGAATATCTAATTATAGCATTACATATTTTGTTTTTAGTTCGTCGGTCTGTTTTATACCTCGGATGCTTCGATTTAAAATAAAGCCATAAATTGTAAAATGTGTTAAATAGTGTATTTAAAAGCAAAATTCTTGTTATTATGTCGTTTTTTTGTATGTAAATAAAGGACACAGAACCGAATAAGAATTACCAATAAATAATTGGTCAGCTATCTCCAATTCAGCCGATGACAACAAACATTTGAGTCAATCTCTGTTGTTTATTGTTTCTCGCCATTGTTCCATTCCCAGGCGATATGTTGTTTTAGGGTCGCGCTGTAACACAATAACGGTTCGACGAGTCGATTAATTAAGCGTTTTCTGTTTATTTTATCTACACATTATCATAAACAAACAATGTACCGCTTAGAATGTAGATAAAAAATCTTAACCATAGACAATAATGTATTCTATTCATCTGATTTAATGTACTGCAGATAAATAAAGAAAAATAGCTGTTAAGTTCCGCTACACAATAACAAGGCTTTGCAAGATAAGTTACGATTTGACGCAGCATATTAGTAGTGTCTGCCCTAGCTTTTGATTAGGGTTGAGCGAGATTGTTTGTCAGCAACCTTTAGTCGTTGCTTTTACTATGTATAAATAGTAATTTTGCTTTGTTATTATAATTTATTAATATAGCACCTCTGACTACTACATATTTAAGGCGTTATTTCTCTTTATACATAGGTCAGCTTTATCGGCTGCCTAAGGGTTCCTAAGGATGAGTAGGCCTTTTTGCAGTCATTATTGTTCGTTTGCTTTCAAATACTATAATCAACCAATATTATTAGTAAATTACTCTAGTAATATTTATCTAGTAGTGCTGATCATTTCTATTATAATATATTAATAATTTTATTTTAAAAAACGGTTTAGTTTAGTCTCGTTGCGTAGGGACTTGCGTCATTAATGACGCGCCGCGCCCTTGCCGAATGTTACCGATATTTTATCGGAAATTAAACTTAACTAATATAATATTCACCCGATATTGTTTCATCGTTGACTTTGGAAATTATGCATAAATTATTCCTAATTTAATTAGAATTGTATTCGGTTTCTGTAGCTCTCCTTACCTGTGACGTAGTTACGCTTATTAAACCTGCATCAAATTTCGGAATAAGGCATATGACATTGACACCTCAAAATTAATCATGTAATATTATACAGCAATTCCACCTGATATTATACCGTAAAATTAATAGTCAAAAGCGTGTAGTGTGATATAGCGGTGCGGTGCGCCGCGTTTACCTCGTTACTGAAACTACCCCATAACAGTGTTTCATGCGCTCGGTAATTACTGCTATTTGAGACGAGTACTGGAAAACTGGCTAACAATTTATTAGGTGAAACCTTAATACCACATCACTAACTTGTATCTACTTACAAAGTTACTCCGAATAGTTGCTTTTGAAAATTTAACTGTTGGCTTTAAAAGTTATCTTCCGTAATAAAGAATGAGTAGATGCATCGTTTCCGAGAATATTAATTAAGGCATCGCCTGATGTTGAAATTGTGTACCTAGTATTGCTGTACGTTTGCACTTACAGTCCGTTTCTCGTTATACAGAGTAAACATTTCCAACTCAGAGGATATTTCAACTGCATACATCAGCGTCATAAACAAGGGCAAACCAACACGAGTTCAGTTCAGTTTCCTACTAAAGCTTATCCAAGCATATTCGTAAATCGTACCCAGGAACAGTCAAAGCTCGTTCTGTCAATCGATGCGTGCACACTACGTCCATTTGTATTGCAAACGACCGGCCATTTGTTGTAAATAATGAATTTACGTCCATTCCCGGCCCCAATTTATTACCTTGCGACAAATCCGCCCATGCAAATGAAAATAAAACGCAATCTCTTGTTTAATTTTTATTTTCGTAATATTCAACTGTTGACAGATAACAAATGATCTTACAATATCCAATTTGTACATAATGACTTAAGAAAATATGGCAACACTCATATTTTAACAATGAATACGTGAAATCTGTTGTTATTAAAACTGTTCATAAAATCATTCACGCATCAAGAGTAGCTATGAAATGGAAAAAATCTTATCTTCAATAATCCTATAACGTATTTATTTTTAAAAATAATTTAAATTACGATACAAATATTTAACAAGTTAAACTCGACAGCAGTCAATGACGAACAAGAATGACAACCACATTAAGGTGTATGTAATACAACTACTATTATGCCACAAAAATGTCTTTTATATAGATAAAATTGAGGATCGATTAACATCTAAATATACAGTTGATATTACATTTGATAAAAAGCATCTCTTATTATATAAATCCAGGATTTACAACGGGACAATATCGAAACATTAATACCAACGAAGGGAAAGTGTGTCCTTAATAAAACTCGATTTAATATGACAGTTACGTTTCGATTCACAAACACATGTATTAATGCAAAATATTAACGCGAAACCTGCATCACATTTAATAATCCTGATGATGCTTACTTTATTTTCACTTATTTAAGTTTCAACGATTATGGAAACTTCTAGAATTTTTTTCGTGCAAGTTACTGTCGGTTCAAATGTGATCGCAGATTCCGGTCGAGGAAGTGAAGCTAGAGTCATAATCGAATCACAACATTTAATCCCAAACAGGGCGTAAGACAAAAGTTAAACATTTGACAATATCAAATAACTATATCTTAAACCTGACGATACCTAATGCTCCCTAATTTCAACAGACAACGTTCAATCTCGTTCAGTTCAATCTCAGCCGATGTTCGCCGGTTGCCGGCTAACCGACCGACGCGCAAAGGCTGATCGTTTCGGAATATATCAACAAATGCCATGCCCAGCCTAATTCTCCCTGTGATTCGTCAACCGACATCTTTAAAATCTTATCCCTTCTTAAAGATAACAATTGCATATATTGTAGCTAAATAAATTGAGTATTTTCTGACGTAATCTCCTTTGACGATTCACGATATAAGGTTTTACATGAATAAGTATACTTCAATTAATGTCATATATTTGGTATCTTTCGTATACGTCTTATTCAACATCATTAACGGTTATTTTTAAAATTTTCTTTTTAAAATATTTATAGATTCGCCTGCGCGGTCATCGACCTTCATACAGGAAGTAAGTGAATGAGACAAAAACTTCGCACCCGCCTTACAGCCAACCATCGGCGAGGTCACAGAACTTGGCAATGCGGAGAGGTTTCCACGAATTTAATTGGTGTTATTCAATTTAAATAAGAATTTCTTAGTAATACATGTGAAGACTTGTTAAATTAATCGGAATCGATACTGTACAGTGTTTACATGAAGTTGTACAGATGATAACGGTTAATGATTAACTTATAAAAAGATCATTATCTCGGAGATATCATTTGACGAATCACTAACTCAAGTATTTCGTTGAAAAACTTGTGACGACCGCACGTCGTCAGTTACCCGGACGCATAAAATTGATATGAATAGTTTAATAACTCTTAATAAAACCAGGAATTGTGCGTACACGTACGTGTCGAGGAAGACGTATTTTAAAGAACAAGTTTTTGAACGAACACTCAATACAAGTATTATATCGGATCACATTCGATTGAACAATCAATCGTTTACGATGACGTCTTGAAGGCGTTAGTCCAAAATGCAAATATATTTACACATCCTCGATTTCTCGATTCGCTTCGAGATATAATATTGCCGTTTCGTATCACCCACCTTCCTACAGTTCCATCTCGCATCAATCTCACATATCTTCGATACAATTACGATTTGGTGTAATACTGTAACTAACACTTCGTCGCCACTTGTCTCGCTAAGCGTACGACTAGGTTTTAACTTTGATAAATTTCAGAAAAATCCTATCTATATTCGTCTACACTTTAATAATACCTACGTTTAAACTGAACTATTTCAGTCAAATTCTATTTATTTTAAAACCAAAAATAAATGGGTGATAAAAATTAACGATGACCTGAATCATTTAGACTTCCAAATAATTATGAGCGAAACGATTATAAAATAATCATTGATGTATATTTTTAACAAATTGGATACTTTATATGGAACGATGAGAATGTGCACGTAAACTATTTTATCAACTCTAATCGACGTTAAGAATACTAATTATAATAATACAACAAAATATGAGCCGATAGCGGTCATTCGTACGGTGGAGACACATCTCTACCGTCTTAGTTGAGACACAGACGTTTGCTCTCAAACTCGATGTCCCCTCTACAAAGCTATACAACGTAATAAGAAGCATGCATTACGATGAAGAACGTCAACTATGATGATTTGTTGCATGAACAACGCCACGTCAATTGATACTTAATTTCTGACGATAAGATATCGTATCGACATTTGCAGCTACAATTACACTAAGCCGTCATGCACCTGCAATAAATTTGGCAATAAAAGTATACTGGTAGCTTGCATGTCCTCGCAGATGGTCCAGTTTACGAGTTTTGGGTTTGGTAGAACAGAAGCGTTTCCTCGAAGATGAGACTCTTGAGCGTTTCCTTCGGCAGGTCGTCGAGCTCCATCGTGAACCTGAACGGCTCCTCGGCTACGGGCTGCAACAACATGATATTTTTATTCTCTATTTCGGTTTGGGTGTTGAAGACTTTATTGTAGGCATATTTACAATAAACGTTCACTCCT
Source organism: Eurema hecabe (assembly GCA_026213755.1). NCBI lineage: Eukaryota > Metazoa > Arthropoda > Insecta > Lepidoptera > Pieridae > Terias > Terias hecabe. The sequence continues at coordinate 7,882,782 of JADANM010001810.1, forward strand.
ATTCACACAATAAATATCTGAAAAAAAAAATCATTATGACAGTCTTGGATAACTTTGTTAGTTTGGGAATAGAATATCTATATATAGACACTTTACTTGAAATAAACTTATATACTTGGAAAGTTGCATTAAAAAGATAATACAAAACATGTACTTGGTCAATTCAATTATGTATTTTTAGAGGCTTAACTAAGGTCATACCTATCATATTGGTCTTAATGTTAAGTTATAGGTATGCCCTCTAGTATAACGGTATATGAGAGGTAATAATTGAGGACCTTTGACTTCAAGTTAAGGACCCTCGGGAGAAAATTCTATTATTCATAGGCCATTCACATTTTGAATAAATTTTCGAATAGTGTTACATTTTCAAGTAAACCAAAAACATGTACACTGTAATCTCTTACTTTTGTGTAAAAAACAAAGTCATCTCATCGGTCACAATAAGACTATTAAACTCGTCATAGATAGCACTCAATTTGCGAACGAAACTTTCCCCATATTCGGGTTTTAGGATCGTAATGAATTTTGTTGGGAATTTGTATTTTCAGCAGCAAACAAGGGTTGTGACGTTTTGATTGATAAACTTAGAGAGAACCTTTAAAGTTTTGTATTTTGGAACCTCTCATTAAAAATACACAGATAATACAGATTAGAATAATGGTTTTTTTTTATATATAATAGGGGGCAAACGAGCAAGCGCGTCACCTGATGTTAAGTGATCAGCGCCACCCATGAGCACTCGCGTTGTCACGAGTGTGTTGCCGGCCTTAAAATGTAATGGGTAACTATTCTACGAACACGATACATTCATATTATGCTATTTCAAGTTATTACAAAATATAGTGTAAATTGTTCCTTCTTCCTGTAAGTGCATTTTTTTTAGTAAAGAACAAAATTACTCTGATTATAAAAATATAATTATTACCATCAGTTTCGTTCTGCAGATGTAACCAGTATAATTATTATAAATAACCTTATGTACACATACACTAGGATACATCCAAGTGTTTTATTTTCTAATCTATATTGCCGTAGTTATGGGAACCTAATTAGATTTATTTGAAAACTAAACATGTATTCACTACAGTGCAGTTTCGGTACAGCTATATTGTACAGGCATCAAATTCTAATGAAGCCGTAACGTTTCACATCTTGTTACTACCACAACTGTTGCATAAATAACATTAAAAAGAATGGGGTACAGTACAGCTATTGCCACTAGATTTTGCTTTCCCGGACAAGCTCCCGGGAGAAATCCTTATTTTTAATTAATTCCTTTGTTTTTTTAATCATCCCGATTTAACAACATACGTACACACTTACATTTATAATGAAATTTTAACAAAACGAAACATTTCGTTAAAATTTAATCATAAATGTACGAAAGCATCCATCATTTAAACATACTTGACTACCATTTTATAGTTCGTTTTGTTACAATGGACATTTACGAGAATACGAAAAAAAATATTTTGCAGTTAAAACCAAAAATTATTAAAGAAAATTTCTGTACCAAAATTGTCGTAAACATTCACTGAGCTTATTGAGAAAAACGTTTCAGAAAAAAGGACCTTTAAATATAAATCTATGGTTTTGCCTACGGCAAATTATCCTTTACATTCTTTAAACAGCAATTAGTACAAACCACGTTCAATCTTTAATACCTTCATTCCATTTCAAATCGATTTGAAATCATATTTTTGCTACGCCGCGCTGATTATTATCAGCGCAAATTTGAAATATATACATATAGGTTAATTTAATTATGAATATTGTTATTCATAATACGTTTTAAACTAATGAATTGGTGAACGTGTTCAGTGTACATAATTGGTTTACCTTGATCAGATATTGTTCTATTATTATAATTATTTCATAGATTTTTTTAAACTTTTGGATTTGTTATTCTTAGAATTAAAAAGTAGGAAAACTCATACCATTTTATAATCGAAAGTAAGCGTGTATTATCATATAGAAAAATATTTTATAATATAATAGTACCTAATATATAAAAATATAAAATATATAAATAAACGTAAAGGAACTCGAAATGATGAGTAAGAATATCAACTGACTATTCGTACATTAATCTTTATTTAGAGTTTTCCTGTTAGAGAAGTATAGCCAGATTACACTTTAAATTAAAACGTAGTTAAATTGAGGTTTATTTTCGAGGAAAAGTAATAAGATTACCAGCCTAACGAGGGCAAAAGGTTAAAAAGGCTTCACACATTAATATTGGGGGCGTGTGTTTTGACCCTAGAAATTTGGTACATCACGCGTGAAACGGGTCACATAGCTCGTGCTACCAACATTCAAAACATGTCAAAATCTTACCCATTGCATATTACCAACATTAATTCTCATGGCGTTATTAAATTGCGTAATATTGAAATATTCCTTTTTTTACGTCGACTGAGAATTTGAGCAATGGAAGGTTTTATTTTGGGAAAAGATATGGCGCGGTCGGATGATTAATAACTCTAACATTTGCCTGAAAATACATTTAACTAAGTTCAAAATTTTATCCTCATTTAATAACGTTATAAGAAGGCGCTTAGGACTTAAAAGGAAAAAACTATTTCGTTCACTGGACTCTTGCGACATATATACATTTATAAATATATCTAATATAAATATATTTAATAGTATGGGAAGTCGGTCAACTACATTTCGTATTTCAACGTATCACTATCGAATCACTTAAATGGAGTAGAAGAATAGCAAACGTCGTATTCCTAAAAGCTCAACTAGTACCCAAAGCTGGTTGGATCGCATTTCGTTAAATGGAAACCTGTGGAAAAGTTACAGCTCCGTATTTTGCGTTTCATCTCATAGCCTTAGGCAAAATGAGATCGTAACCCGCCTGAACTTGAAAGCCGTGTTAAGTTGTTTATATTTTTTAATGCCCTTAATAATTCTGTAAAGAAAATCAAATTTAAATGCAACTTAAAACAATTTACTTTGACAGTTGTGCCCAAAACTAGGTTAGAATCATACTTAAATTTGCCCTACGTTTCATAATTATAGAAAGTATATGAAACTAATCTGTATCATTGATAAAATGGAGATGGGAACAGACAGAAAAAAATCGACGTCATTTTATACTACTACAACCGTCATTAAAAACATCGAAGAGTCATATTATAAAAATCTTTATACTTCACTTGGAATTCGCTTTTGAATTAAATATAGAAAGCCATGCAACCGTTTTAATTCCGATAATACACTTTACTGAATAGGTTTATCTCTATTTATTTTCCATTTACTAGAGTAGTCGGTATCAAGTATTCAGAGGGATGAAAGAAAGCAAACACGTCTATAATCAGTGTATCGTGACGTCAGAGGGTGACCGACCTCGCCGCGCGTCTAAGTACTAAATCTTCTCTAAACCTCTAGCTATTCATAGTTGTAAGCTATTTACTCACTTCTTAGAAGTATCAAGACTGCGGTGCATAAAGTGTAGAAGCAATTTTAATATAACTTAAAATGGAAATTGTTTGGAAAATTGCGGTTTATATTAATTAGAAGAATATTAGATGTTGTTTACTTAAATGAGTTTGGTTCAGTATTTTAAGGCAGGATTTTTATGTTGGTATATACTTTAACGACATTTTTGCAAAAAGAAAGCTAGCTAATACACTTAGCACTTTATAATATTATCGTAGCATACTTCACACTATAAACAATAGAATCTCTTAAGATTCTCTCCCCTCCTTAACTTGAAGCCTTCCTCTAAGCAATCAAATTGTGTGTTACTCAAAATTTGTACTTTCTGAATCGAAATCATTAATGATTTCTTATGTGCAATTCTGTACTATTTTCCTCTTGATCGAAAAAAGCTTAAGTCAAAACGATTGAGATTGCAATTGTATCTTTTTATTTTAAAAGAGCAACTAACAGAGTTTCTTTCCGGTTGTTCTCTGTAGAAACTGCCTTCCGAATCGGTGGTAAATGTTTTGTGAACCGATGACGATTCAAAAGTATAACTATATGTGGCCTAGTTGAATAATGGTATGTTTGACATTGACTTTGATTACATTAGCGCCTCGCTTTAAAGCTATAAATGTGGTAATAAAATCAGGATCAGTTTACCTCATCGTGCGGGTCGTAGTACTGCTCGAGGTAGGGGTGCGCGAGCGCGTCCTCCACCGTGATGCGCTTGTGCGGGTTGAACGTGAGCATCTTGTCCAGCAAGTCCAGCGCTCGTGGCTCGGCGTTGGGGAACAGTTGCACCCAGGGTACGCGGGGCTTGTACGGCAACGACTCTAGGTAGCCCCTCGCCTGAACATGAACAGGATTGTTATGTGTTTACTGGGGATTGTAAGGAAACACGTAGATTACTTCTATCGCTTTAATGGCCTACAACCAACTGCCACACACAGTGTGATGGAAGATTCACATCGACCTTCATATAACATAACATACCCTACAACTGCAGGAAGAAATGCTTAAGTAACAGTTCTGATTAGATAATATAATAAATGATGATAGTCATGGTATAATTTTTAGCGCAAAACTAATGAGTTAGTTCGTATATACGACCACCTTCGTACATGGGTATTCAAAAAAGTGAAAATTCTTGCAAAAGTGTTTCTTGGCATACATTTTTATCGATACTTATTAACATATAATTATCTATTAAAATATAATAATACAATATAATAATTATTTTAATTTATTGTTTAAATAGTAATACTGTTGCTTTCCAGATAAGATCCAGATTTGATTTCGTATAAATTGCATTTTTATCGCAACCATATTAAATAGAGGACACCTTCAGCTCCGGTTTTCGCTATTCATAATTCATGTTTGTAGAAATTATGGTTGTAACATTATGTGAATTAGGGATGGGGATCGCGCTTACTAAAGCGAGCTCCATATGCATGGAGTGATTTACATATTATGAATTTGATTAATGTAAGTCTCGAATATAGATGAAAAAAATTCAAATTTAGCATTTTTAAATACAGTTTTTTGCATTAAACATATTGCGCACCAGCAGTATATTGTGAAGTACCAGATTTAATATATTATGAGAATAAAATTATAAGTTTAAAAAATTACGCGCTACGCAACAAGAATAATGGTCACAACAAAGAGATCCTTAAAAACAATTGGACAATAAATTCTAATTTATTGCCTGCTCAAGGTTAGGAGCTAGACAGTATAACTTGGGTTTAAATGAAATTTATGGAAGTAATGGCCGTGAAATATTATACAGATTTTAGCTTAATTTCAGCCGTTATTTATATATAGTTGAGTCAAGAAATTCCCAAGAAGCCGGTGAACCGTGCTTATATAATTAGCGGAAATATTTAGATGGCTGAGTTTTAGTAAAACGCCCGTACTAAAAACTCGTTTAAACTTTTCACGCAAACAACCAAAGCGATGGACTGGTCGAGTGCGAAATTGAACGAATTTCAGCGAGCAATTCCGTTCACAATGTGGCGTGATTGTGACCGCGTGTGGAATGATCGACAAACAAATGCATCCCCATCGCTAAATACGAGTATTGTATATTTTAGAAAACAAAATACTTTATCTAGTTCCTCAAAATTTATCGTACAAAAAATACAGTTGTGCTTACAACCGGGGAGGAAAATAGCAATATGGTCAGTGGGTATTTTTTTTAAAGAAAATAATTCAGATCAATTCAAAAGAGATCTCAATGATTCATTAAAAAAAGGTGTGAAAACATAGTACAGTCATGTGTGCTATATAACGACACATAAATATTCATATTAAAATATGAAATAAAATAATAAATTTGTAGAACTAGCGAAGTGTTTTGTTTCTTTAATCACAGAATGCAGTGCCATTAAGAAGTATCAATACAAAATTTAAATTGTAGAAGTATTGTTCGCGAAACAATATACGTATTTTTCAATAAATACAGTCAACTGAAAACGTCAAAGCATAAATTAAACAATGATATCGTTGCATTTATGTTATTTATGATGATCCCGAGAGTACCACTTACAATTTAACAAACACACAAGCTATATAATATTAGTATAGATATATTTATAGCTATTTTTATTAGAATTGATATTTTTATACATGGATTAACCTAAACAAACTCATTCGTCTCCCAACTCAAGTATGACGAATTTCAGAGATCAATCCTGATCACAATGCGGAATGATTGCAACTGCGTATGAAATGATCGACAAACAAATCAGTATTGCTAAATCGAGAGTATTGTACACGTTTCAATAGTGGCATACGAAAGGTGTAATAAATATAGATTTATTACACCTTTCTTATTTTAGAAAACAAAATACTTTATCTAGTTACGAAAGTTACGTTAAGAAAATAATTCAGATCAATTTAAAAGAGATCTCAATGATTCATTAAAGAAAGGTGTGAACAAGATAAAGTAAAAAAACTAAAACCCAACTACGACAAAAAACGACGCTGAAAAAGTATAAAAGTACAGATAGCTGTAACAAGCGCAAACTCAATGCTCGTAAACGACTGATAAAATAAAAGAAAGTTAATATTGAAAATTAAAAACAAAATTAGATCTGTTTCGATCATAATAATCTTTATATAAAATTAAAAACAAATCACTAATTATGTTACTAGCTGCATAACTAGATAGCAGCTGACATGCTTGCGATAATATTTTTATTTGTATTGAGGATGGTAAGTAAGCCCTGATAAAATGGTAGGTACTGGGTATAAAGTTACAAGTAGTTGCTAGGCCAACTAAGTTTTAATACTAGGCATTTTGTATACATACAATGGGCAAAAAACTGAGAATTGAATTCTCTTTATAGAAAAATATCGTTTTAAGGTCAGTATGAATTTAATCAACCTACCTTTATAATTCCAAAAGCGAAATTTTCATTGGAATTAGATAAAAGGAGTATCTACACATGATTGCATTCGTGCTGACGAATACTTTCGTGAAAGAGGTCTAATCTACATTCTCTAACGAACGAAGACTGTAACAACTTGAGGCGATCAAGATTTCGAATGGATTAACATAAGAACGATAGATAGAATCTCGAAATTGTGTCGACTTCAGTTCTATCGATATTATTTATGTAAAATGTTACACGATCTAATAAAAACTATTACATGATATTTTATTAATCAAAGAAGCAGTTAGCTATAGGTAGGTGTAGCGACCGCTACTTATGGGCCTTCTAAATCGCGCTTACGATATTTGTTCCAGACTTAGCATATATACAACTTCTCGACATCGAACCATCGGGGCCTAACGGCCGACCAGTCAGCGATCCGACTGGTCGAGGATCCTCCCTTTGGTTCAGAGGAAGGTTACATCCTCCTTCCTCCCTAGAGTAGGGTACAATTTATAAAATATTAATTTACATCGATTGTCTCCAGCCAGGTTTTTATGTATGTATGGAGAGGACCGCTTATTAATATGGTAATTCGTCGATAACGCCGATTATAATGAAGCATACCCCAACAAATAAATATTAACTGTAAATATTATCATCGTAATTAAAATGATGCTGAAGTATCTCAACATAAATGTAGTCTAATGCATATATTTCACCCGACCATAACTCTCAGTAAACTGAACTACAGCAACTTCCAACTTATATTTATAGCGTCTGTGTTTCATTTCACAAAACATGTTCATAGTTTCACAAGTAAGTGCCGAATATATTGTCTTTATTGTGGCTCAGTATAATTTATTGCAAACTTACCATAATCCCGTTTATTAACAAAACACAGGGGAAACATCGTCTGAATAACAAACTTTGGCAACGGGCGATATATTGAATACTAATTATTTAAGGGCGGTCCCTCCAAAGCTCCTTTACATACTTAACTTTTGAATTCATTTACGAGTCACAAAATCATTTTGTTTTCTAATGAGCAGTCCTTATTAAAGTTAACAATTTAATTAAAATATTAATGTGACATGGTGATTGCGTAATTGAATTGAAATGGAATTAAAATTGAATTAAAAATTTAATTGTTTGACTCTTGTTGGTTGTCGTGAAAACAGTTAACAATTTTTTTTTTCAAAATATAACATTCGTAATCAGTGACTTGGAAATTTGTAATGGTATATAGAATCTAAGACTTCTAAATTTTCTGAAATGGAAGATAAAATATATAAAAAAATGAGTGACCTTCCAGACACGTATTTATTTTGTGAGAATTGTACTTGTGTTAAAAGCTTCGTCAAATACGTTCGGAGTTCTTTTGTTCACGCTTGACTGTTCTCGTTACGAAGCCGATATAACATATTATTTCTACGTTTTCCATGTTATTTTTAAATTGAAATTTATTATTAGATATCGAACATTGTGTTGAAGTTGTACGTTTACTTGAGGTTGAATATGAGATATTTATACCTTATCTCTTGCTGTTATAATAAATATAAACATGATGTCATTTTTGTAAATAAGTTTTGTGACATAGTCCAAATAATAAAATTATTAGTAATTTCCGAAATACAGCCCTATTCGGTTTTAGGACATTTTATAATGCTCAATGAGTGTAAATACTCCTTTAGCCGTCTTCACCTACGCTAAAAGATCTCACCTTCTCATTTATGATGCAGTCCAAGTCCTCTTGGCTGGGGGATCCGAGTACCCCGAGGATGTGGTTGAGCTGGTCCAGGTAGTGCTTGCCCGGGAAGATCGGCCGGTTCGACAACATCTCCGCCAGGATGCACCCCACCGACCAGATGTCTATTGACTTCGTGTAGCCCTGAACATTACGCATACATTGTATGATTTATTCTTTGGGAATTGAACATATTTTAGAACCAAACAATTTCCCACAAATACTAACATAAAATAATTCAAATTGTATAATAATTTCAGTTACTGTATAGCATTTATTGCAATTTATAAAAATGTTCATTAATCACACCGCTAAGACGGATGAAATATTGTCTCATTCTTCATCGTAGATAATTAATTTCAAAGAACGAGGTTTTGTTTCCAAAACAATTCGCACCAAGAGCTTAAAATTTGTTTAACTTAATCAGATATGCGTACCTACCACATGTATGTTGAGTGCTTTTAATGAAATTTAATAGATTATCGGAAGGCACATGCATCGGTATAGACACGCTTCACGTATCAGCAATTCAATTAAATTATAGCTAGCGTTATTAATGTCAGGGGTCGGAAGGGGGATTAAGTACGCAGTTTCCAACGAGATTTTTCCACTCGACTCCATCAAGAACCGTTTGTGGCTTGCCAAGAAAAAATTAAAGCGAAAACTCGAAGTAATTCGTTCATATGCAAGCGTTTTTAAACGAAATTATCCCAACGCGAATATAATACGATCGCTATCGCCGGAAAATGGTACGTCAGCGAATTTAAAGTATGGCTTAGAACGCGTGGAGACGAGCCTGATATCGTAATAGTATTACTTTACATATATATCAAATTTCTAATAAATAATTGTATTATAATTGAGCTATGGGTTGTACCATAACGGAAATTGAGTATGTTTACCAACGGATACACAATGTTTTCTTAGATATTACTCTATGGTTTTCTTGTGTTTATTTAAATAAATAGAACCTAAGGGAAATAAAGCACGATTCCAATCGCAGAAAAATGTTATATCACCGATTGTAAAGTATTGCATTCTGCGCAAACTATACTAGCTGAAATACATCACGTTTAGTTCCGTGGAAATAGTATTGTAACAATATAATACTTGTACGATTTAAGATAATTTGCAATTTTAAGATTTATGCAAAATCCAAAAGCACTTAAGAGATAAGAGGGCGGGTTCGAAGATTGAAGAAAATTGTTCTAGAAAGTTGTTCGTAAGGGATTTTAATGTTACAAGAGGTTTCGTTAGATTTAAATATTTTTGGTTAACTCATAATTATTATTACGAGGAAATTTTTACAAGATATTACGTATATAAGATACATAAAAATTATATAAGTGTACACTTGTTAAAAACAAAGGTAATACGTACCAAATCCGATATTTGCATAAGGTAATACAAACAAGCCAATGCCTATAGAGAATGATGTCGTGTACTATCTAATGCTCGGGGGAAAAACCAAAGATTGTAATAATACATACATCTTTTACGAGAACGGTCAGAGAAACCTTGTTAGCCGGATTATCGAATTGAAACTAAGTAAATTCATACTGTTCACTATCATTGTGGGGAAGAAAAAGAAGACCGAAGGTAAATCATGTTTTTATTCCTCTTATGTACATCATTACCGAGAAACCGAGAGTGCTGAATCTATCGACTTGTTTGATAGTCTCACATCAGTCAGATATTAAGAGCTTTCGTTTTATTTTTCATCTTTGGCGATGTTTTTCATATGTGCTTTCATATCGAGGTCAAAAACGTACAAAAAATTACATAATATACCTGCATTGCGTCGCTACTCTACGACCTAGCCGAATTTTATCTTATCTAAAAATGTCTTGCCAATACACACATCAATTCAATCCCCAAAGGTTGCAATTTTTTGAGGTCAACATGTATTTGTACTTCAAAATATCTATGTATTAGTAAAGAGTACAAATAATATTATATTCGGACTTGAATGGAACAAACTAATAACTCACTATACGATGTGAATTGACATTCATTAGTGCATTACAAATAAAAAACAAAAGCTTGGAATATTATGGAATGAAATGGAAGCATGAAAAGCCTTTGCGTTATTATTCAGACTTGAATTTTGTAAACCGTGTTTTAAAAGTTTAAATAATATGCATTATACCTTAATTACGACGTAAGGTAAGTAACGTTCGCAGTTATATTCACGAGTTTAAAACCATAGAGAAGATTACGCTAAAAGCTGGCTATGTCAACATTATGAGAAAATATAATTAGTGTTTCCATTTATGTGTGTCTGAGCTTATCTGAAGATAAAACAGTGAAGTTTGCGCATATTCGAGGTCGACGATGACGTATCTCAATCTAGTAAGTGTGGAGAGTAATCTAGAAATCTCACAAAAACAGCGAATTAGATTGATTGGATGGATATCCCACATCCACTTAGAGGTTTAAGAGGTGTATGTTGCATAATACTTTAGTTTTTATTTTAATTTGAATTTAACTGTCACGTCATGTCATTTCATTTTGTTTATTTCCAATTGCAAGAACGAAATTAATAACTTAAAATGTTCTTTACACGATTAGATGCATGTTTAATATCGCTAGTGTTCATTTTAACAGTACATTTTGTCTAAAAGGCAGGCAACTCACTCCATAGCGACTGTCTTACCTTAGAATTCAGCATAATCTCGGGAGCGCGGTACCAGCGGGTGGCCACATACTCTGTTAGAAAGCCCGTGTGGTCATGGTCAGGGTCTGCTACTCGCGCCAATCCGAAGTCGCAAATCTGTATATAAAATCACATTATTTAGAAAAAAATAAAAACAGTTACCAGGAAGGGGTTGGTACAACTCTGTTGTAAGTCGGTGTTTTTAACCTAAATAATGCACAATACAATGAGTGGGTATATTAATTAAACTGTTGTCTTACACTATGTTATGGTATTTACATACATTTATGATTCTTTGTTTTGAAGAAATTAATCTAAAAAGTAAAAGAAATATCGCAAGACAATTAGCATTCCCTGATGCTTAATAACAAAAATTATGAATAGGAATTTTTTATGTTATTTTATTAAATTAAACCTCTTGCCGCCGCATAAATTTGAAGCAGACTGTACAAAAACGTTTTCCAATAATAAAGAAAAACAAACATTACGAAAACAAATAATTAATTAAACGGAACGCAAACGATCGTTGGCTCCCTATTTAAGCGATCTCAAAAACCCTCATTAAAATATTCTATAGAATAAATTCGGCGTCGACGGGCCCATAATAAAATTGATGAAAAGAGCAGTATGGAAATTCATTATCTATTGAAAAACAGACGAGCAACCCGACCGAAAGATGTATTGGGTTGAAAACGAGCAGACATTTAACTAACGACTGCCATTAACAAGACGTGGAATGTTTTGATTATTACAACAAGCCTCTGATAAAGCCTCAATTATTTCACATGATACGTAACACACGCGATTAATATTTAGTACTTACGAAGAATTGAATATCTTACATACATTATACGCACATTAGGAGCAGCTCGAGATGAGGCCTGTATTAGCATAAATTTCGACTTACATCAACAGAAAGCACTTTATTTATTTATTCGTTTTACCCTTTATTACAACAAAGGAATATTAACAAATAGACAAATAAGAGAAATTTACAAGTAAGAGGCGGCCTTATCACTTGAAGTGATTTCTTCCAGGTGACGTAAAAATAAATCATTAGTAATACAAGAGAATGAAAGGGTAGGTGAAAAGTGTAGATTTGCACTTTAATATATTTAGGGTTCTCCTAAATTAAATAACGTGAAACCAACATAGCAATATAAGGAAAAATATTACCACTTCGTTTGGGTAATACCATAATTAGCCGCAATAAGCTTGTTTATTTACATTTGCATTCTGGTATTAAAAGCTTATGTTACTTTACGGCTTTGATGTAAGCATTTGCTTGCTGAATGATAAATAACGCGCGCGTAATCCCGACTCTTAGATTAAATTAATTAATCATACAATCGTTTGTACAAAGGGAATATTCTCGGGGTAATACTTAATCTCCTGATAAATTAACGGAACGAGTAATCGTTCAGATCACGTGAATAGTTTATGATGCAAACGCACATACGAAGGGAAGAATGTGTATATATGTGGCACATATTTAAGGATTTCAAAATTAGGCGGCACATAAAAAACGTCAAACGGCCGCGAGAGGCACGTTTTGGTCTGTTTGCTATACATTATTATATATTTGCAAAATTTGGCGGCACACAGAAGTGCCGCAGTACAGTAGTTGACAATCACTTGTCTAACTATACGATGTATCATAGATAACTGATACTTATATTGCCTTCTTAGTTTTTACACCTTGAGATGTCTTTATTCCTCCGCCGGACAAGTATTGCTACTACCTACTAGATGGCGGCGCACGCGCAATCCGGAACAGGCGATATTATTCTACTTTTCATTACGTATAATAGTAGAGTTTTGAAAATGTTCGTTCAATTGGTCTGAGTTGTGTTTATTGTCCTATTTAAATTTCCATACCACCAAAGAGATTTTTATTTGGCCTTATAATTTGCGAACCAGTCTTCCACAAAATAAAACAACTTATCGAGTGAAGATGTTCTTATATGTGAGGAATAAAGCAAGTAAGCTACTTTTATATGTTTTGCTAATAACAAAGAACCTTTAACATGTAAAAATACGATGTATGGAATAATGGAATTCATTCGAGTTTTTATATAATATAAATACTCGTGTTTCGATTGGAAAAATACTGTTGACGTCTCCACTTAACCTCGCGCCGTCTAACGAGGGGCAAATGTTTTAACAACTCGTATGCTAGAATTTAACGTGTTATTTTAATATTTATATATTTCATATAAAAGCATCGCATTAAATAATCCGTAAAATATGCAAAAGCGACGACAAATTTTTGACACACTTTATAGGTGTGTTTAAAATGTTTAATATACCTACAATTTTTAGTTAAATTTGTACTGATGTTCAGAAAAAAAGTGCTTGAAGTCCCAATGCGGCATAGTCATGTACATGTTTTATCCCTGGCATATTCAATGTTCACGGAAGAGTGCCTTGACATTCCCGTGAGCCCGCTTCAAAGTGCGTGAAGGAAGGTTGGGGAATATTAGTAGGTAAATCCGGAATATATAATATTCTTCTCCCTGATCGTAGTCACTCGGTCGTGGTTATTGGTGGCAAGCCTCTCTTGGCATTCGTGAAGCGATTGATTTGGTACTGCCTCCTGATTTGATCTGTCCACCACATAGGCGACCTTCCTCGTGGCCTGATACCCTCAACAAACTTAGGACTAGGACAGTATACAATTATAAAAGTAATGGAAATATAGCACACGCAAAATTAACCTTGAGATCGCACGTGGTGTTGAGCAACAAGTTGGAAGGCTTGAGGTCCCGGTGCAGCACGTTCGCCGAGTGGATGTACTTTAGACCTCGAAGGATTTGGTACAGGAAGTAGCAGATATGGTCGTTGCTTAATTTCTGTAACAAGGTGGTTTCTTTCTTAGCTACGCGTTAAAAAAGTGACGTCATGAATGCACTGTAAAATATTGTCACCAGAAGTAAGACACTTAATCATCACCTTTTTACCCTAGTAATATAAAATCTGACCAAACAAATTTACCAAATGGAATATTGGCGATTATGGTTTATCAGCGAAAACGGATCGTATTCTATTATATGGCATTATATGCTGTGTCATTGACTACGCCGTAACTGGGCGATATCGGTTTCCCAACAAACATTCTTATTATGTATTTATTACTTGTGTACATACTATATGTTTCATACATAAAAACTTTTATTTAGTATTTCACAAAAGAGTCTTAATACTGTGGTACAAAGCAACATTCGCGTTTCGACAAAGAATATAAAAAACGAGAGTCAACAATATGTTTCAATTAAAAATGTTTTCAGTACATTTTCGTAAAAATATCTTGTTTCATATATTTTAATAACTGAAATGGGTATTACCTGTGTTTTTAATAATTTGTATAAATCCGTTTCCATTAGACACTGCACGATGTAGACATCCTTCATCTGTTCGATTGTTTCTGCTCTTAAAATGTCTCGAATGTCGATTATCTATAACAAAAAATAAATTAAACTCATCTATTGTTTGTTCCAATAATAGGAAAGCTATATATTTTCATTGAAGATTTCCATTTGCGAAAGTCTCTTATCGCAGCGCCGTAAATCTAACGCAGACGGTATGTGTCCCTAGAGGATTCGCCGAGTATAAAAACCCGGCAAAATATACAAGGCGTGCAAATGCATGCAATCTCTTAGCAAAATAAAACTCGTCCGTCCGATCGAAGTAATGCACCTTCATCCGGCAAAATTACTGCTTTCCTATATTAATGTTGAATCGTTCACGGGGATTGCTAGGAATTACTCCAGTTAAACACACAGAATTTGGATGGTTGCTTGCCGAATGCAATTCGATATCTGTGCTGGTTCAATTCAACAGAAATAGCTGGAAACCAATAAATCGAGAATGAAATTAACTGCAGTTAGCCGGACTCTGGTCAAAATTATTGAACTACGTATTTCATTTCTGAAAATACTATTTAATCGTGTTAAAGTGAAGTGAATAAGTTCTATTATGGAGATAAAGATAAGGGTTCGATAGACACAAAAAAATATTTTTAATAAATAAGAATGAACTGCAAATCCTCTCTATAAAACTAGAGAGTCTAATTTAGAATTTTGAAAAGTATCTCAAACAATGTTTTAATTGACTTGTACAAACTATTCATAGCTATAAAATATTCGATTGGTCAGTGACTTGTCAAATGTTTATAGATACGTTCAGAAAATAGAAAGTTTCACAGTTTAGTTTGAGATGTGACCTCTTTGGTCGTAAAAAAATTGTATAAACTTTTGACCTTACACAAATATATGTTAGTCATAAGAATTTATTTAGAGAATCATTTAGTTATAAATATAACAACTTACGTTTTCATGTTTAAACCGGGTAAGGATTTTGATTTCTCTTAGAGTCCGCTGGCAGTAGGTCTGATGTTCGAACGGCGATATTTTCTTAATGGCGACTCTTGATTGCTTCACAGTGTCGTAGGCGGACCTGTTACATGAATGAGAAAAAATACGTATTAATAAGCTATGCAGTTAGATGGTTATCAGAAACAAGATATTGCTGCTCAAATATTTTCAAAATATATTCCTATAGATTTGCTTGTTACATATGGCTTATGAGTTTATGACCCTTGTACATTTCCGAGACCTATTGAACATAATTATATAAATAAATAATATGTAGAATTGTATTTGATTATTGTATATATCTATGGTTGAGCCTCCAGTTGTTACTTTCCTTCCTTTTTTAGGGTTCCGTAGCCAAAATGGCAAAAACGGAACCCTTATAGTTTCGTCACGTCCGTCTGTCCGTCTGTCCGTCTGTCCGTCTGTCCGTCTGTCACAGCCGATTTACTCGGAAACTATAAGTACTACAGTGATGAAATTTGATGGGAATATGTGTTGTATGAACCGCTACAAAAATATGACACTAAATAGTAAAAAAAAGAATTGGGGGTGGGGCCCCCCATACATGTAACTGAGGGATGAAATTTTTTTTTTCGATGTACATACCCGTGTGGGGTATCAATGGAAAGGTCTTTTAAAATGATATAAAGTTTTCTAAAAAACATTTTTCTTAAAGTGAACGGTTTTTGAGATATCAGCTCTCAAAGTCGTAAAAAGTATGTCCCCCCCCCCTCTATTTTTATAACTACGGGGTATAAAATTCTAAAAAAAATAGAGGTGATGCATGCTAATTAACTCTTTCAACGATTTTTGGTTTGATCAAAGTATCTCTTATAGTTTTTGAGATAGGTTGATTTAACTGTAATTTTGGTTAAGTTATTGTGCTTACACTGAAAACGATGGCTGAACCTTATAAGATAGATCAAAAAATATACTACAGTATTGTACACCTTTAAAAATCCGCGATGATATAAAATCTTTATAATGTAGGTACTTTTTACTAAAATTAATATTCATACATAAAAGTACAAGGCAAAATATCGGGAGAGTTTAGGCTCCATTCACCAGGTGTATAAATTGACATAATAAGTTTATTATATTTGCTGCTACGGAACCCTTTGTGCGCGAGCCCGACTCGCACTTGGCCGGTTTTTATTAAGAGATAAGGGCGCCGTTCAAAAAGTGAAAATAAACATATAGATATAAGAAAATTACTGTTGTATTTATTTATTTACGAGATTAAATCTAGCCCTGCTACATTATGGACAAATTTTGATAACAAAGCTACGTAAATTTATTAAACTCAAGTTACGTATTACAGAGATGATATCTACGATCATAGTTAGCATATTGTCAAAGCCATGGCTAGATGGTTCACCATTTGTGTTCATGGAAGTAATAAATCACCCGCCATTACGCCAGGCTGGCCGGGATATGAAGGCGGTTGACGTCACGCAATCATTGTGCTTGAATATAATGCATGGATTCCCAAACGAATTCCATTTGCAAAATATTGCGAATTTGTATGAGGCGTAATATTATTAGTGACATTTTATTTCGCAGCAGTTGAAATCAATACAAACAGGAAAATGACGCTTAACAAAACATTAATCCTCATTTAAATTGCAAGGAACTATTTAATTATATACCAAAACTCTCGTATTGAAATTTTGACGAACAAATTTAATTCCAACTGAATTAGAGCGACAGAAATAAAATAAAATGCTAGATATATTTGCGAAAATTAAAAGCATTTTTTTCAAATCCTGTTATATTTTTGTAGGAAAATAAATGCATCATAGAATAAATGTTTTAATTAATTATTAATGTTAATGTTTTAATATTATTTGGTTAAAACCGAGCTTCACATAAATCGTAAAAAAGCGCTGTATTGAACATTATTTGGTCATTGTGGTATTTAGGTCGTTGAGATTCGATTGACGCACAAAAATAAGTTTTGATTTACTTTAAAACTGTTGGGGGAAAAAATCCCTATAATATCAAGGTATCATGCGAAAAGTAAGTATTCCTACAATCTACGTGTTTAGTGGTAAATGTTCTTAGTTGGTTACGTAGTAATTAAGTACTTAATCTATGATGCGACTCACAATACACTGTAAACAAAAGTTCTTGGCACAATGCACCCCTATTTCCTTAATAAACGTGAGAAACTTACTTAATAAAGAAAGGATATGAGGCTACTAGATAATTAATTAATCGGACGGTCTAAAGCAAATTGAAAATCTGTGGGCGAATAACAATATACATTCATACATTATGTTCCTTACTTGCTTTTGTATTAGATAGTAGGTACTTGTAATGTTTGCAAGTTTAAATGTTCTTTTCTTAACTGAATTTGCCACTTCCAAGTGTCAGCTATAGAGCTGAAAGTTAAGAGTATGAACTGCACAGAATGTTTTCAGAAATACAGGTTCAGGTGTTTTTTTAAAATAAAATAACAGAAATACCTTTACAGTTTACAAATATGAAATAATAAATTACCTGTTTTATATATTAAACAACAGTATTCAGTAGACATCATCTTTCTGAAAAAGATTTTCATGTTTCCGTCCATTATAATCCCGGGGTTATTTATATCAATACAATATTAAATATCTTTTCATTATAGAAGTACGTTTTCAGAATGATTTCTTTTTTATATGAAAATTTTAATTTAAAAATGTATTTTATTATAATTGCTTTTATTCCACGATTGATTGTCAATCATCAAAGATCCACTTTTTGTGCAATTACAGTTGGAAACCAACTGGCATTACTTAAGAATAAAGAGCATTACTGGAATTTGCTTTCAAATCTTCCCTAAATGGCTGAGTAATGAAAATTTGTCCTTAGCCATTAAAAACTTCTCAACATTTGCGAGACGGAGAAGTTATTTGTTTCTCTTTTTGCAAACAACCAAATTAAACATCCATTTGGTGATGTCTCTTTTTAAAGAGACACATCTGTTTACGATTCGAACAAAATTTAAATGGATGGAATTTTTCGTATGTTTTGTCTTTATTTACAGATGGATCAGTAATTTATTTATTTACAACATATTCCCTAGTTCCTTAAAAATGCTGAACAATCGTGAACACAAAATTATTCTAAAACTATCTCTAAAGATTCTTTCGATTTCCAGATTTTTTCAAGCAACACGTACTTAGTAATTCATGTTGCTTGTAAAAATCTTAAAAAATATTTGCGTAAAACATAATTAACTTATTCATTCCATCTAAATTAAAACTCGTCTTATCCAGAGTGACCCGTTTAATGTTATTTTAATTGGATTCCGGCCGCGAGTCTGATAAAGATTACAATAGCCGGGAGTGCCCGGGGCTGCTTTCTCGACCAGGAACCGTTTCCCGGAGAATGAATCCCACAAAATTGCCTAACGACATTCATTACGCCACCACAGCGGCCTAGATTTTTATCGCAGCGTCAGACCTCTAAAAGTTGCTGGGAGAGCAATTTTGTCAACATTCTGAGAACTCGAGCTTTTCGGAGCATAATTTTGCAATATTTTCTGTATAGTGAACCTTGAAATAGATTCTGTTCGAAGTTGGCTGTGTTAAAACGTAATTTTAACGATGAATTAGGATAGAACGGTAGTTTAAAACGATTAATTGATCATTATTATTAGTATTAAACAAATTAAACAGGTTTTAATGTAAATCATTTTAAGAAGAAAACGATATAAGAACATTTTATATTTCCTTGATACATTATTCGCGCGTTGGATCTTGTACACATTATTTCTAAAGTTTATACAATGGAAACTACGTGTACTTTGCAGTCGAGGGAGAATGGGATAAGTTTTTATTGTAACTATCGAAACGGCATGCTTGCGTTCAATTGATATTGCATTACTACTTTAAAAATTGACGTTTCAATGGCATTTGTATTTAATACATCATTTTGTAGTCATGAACTAATCGAATACGAATCGCGGCTTAGCGCTGGGAATTAATTATTTTTAAAAACCCCTTGAATCAAAATATTTATACTAAGATAGGTCTTAAATCCAAAGCGGCTTTTTAAAACTATAAAACGAAGTCCAATTTAAAATATTAACTCGTTACCGCGAACATTAAATTTACGCATGAGTTCGCCGATCGGAAGCCAATCAGCTTGACATTATAATATTATTAACGTTTTTGCACGAGGAATCTATTTAAGCTCATGAAGTAATAACTTTTACTGTACATTATTATTTATACACATATCATTACTAGTAACGAGAAATGATTAGATTGTGAATTCGCTTTAAAATCTATTTGGATTAGATAAGCTCAACTATTAAAGTGTCTTGTGAAATAAGCTATATTTTTAAATATACCTTAACATTTAGCACGCCGAAGACAGCGTTATATATGAAAAACTGCCATGCCATGTCTATAAAGATATATAATAAACTGCCGGAACATTTGAAAAGTATAACAATAATAAAAAAGTTTAAAACAGCTTTACGTGTGGTTGACTCAAAAAAACTGTTATTCGGTTAATGAATACTTACATTGATAACTAATTTTAATAATTATATTTGACATAACATATAACATAATAGTATTTTATTGATATAACTTTTTATAATGTATAATTGAAATAATGTTATTTAATAATAAATAATAATGTTTATCTAATTATGATTATGTGGAGCTTGTTGCTTACCATTGTATTGGTTGTTTTTGCAATAAATGATATTATTATTAAACCCAAAAAAATAAGGTAAAATAAAAGTTCAGTAGAAAATATTCGTAGAGACTTAGTACTAACCAAATAAATTCAAATTATAGTTTAGCCGATAACATTAAGATGTGCAATGAACCAGAAAATCCCGTAATCGCTCTTCGTCCTACGCTAATCAGATGACGGCGACATTTGTCAATATATTGACTGTTGTATCAATCTCGGCTACAAGTCTGAAGTACAGAATGTAATTAATTAAGAACATTGCTTCCACGTGATTGGAATTTGCACTCTGATTTACGTGTGGAGCATGTATAATCATAATAACTAACGCTATAAATTATTGAGTGTGATCATAAAAAATTACGGTCTAATTGTAAGTTTTTCCTTTTAAAAGTTGGTTGAGGACGAGGTAAATCATAATTATAAAGATTTTTACCAGTTTAATTCTTCTTTTATTGCCTTTCTTTGTGTACGGGATTTTCAATTATTTTTTAGAAGAGGGCGCAATCTGGCGCGTCATGTGCCGGTAGGCGATCTACGCCGCCCATGAGCACTCGAATTGTCACAAGTGTGTTGCCGGCCTTTGAGGGAAACATACAATCCTTTTCAGGTCCCCTAAATCCTACATGTTCGGTCTCAACTCACACCGCATGAGGAAGTTGTATCCACAAGAAGTTGAATCCCCAAGATGGTTGTGTGTGGCAAAAAATGTATTCAAATAAAAAGAATCCTCCATTGTTTAATCTTACAATCATATAGTTAGTAGTACAAGTCCATCGTTACACTCAAGCGTCACATAACGCATAACTAAAACTGTAGTTACAGTATACCCCATTCGCATTCCCAGATCCCATTAGCATACGTAGGCAAATGGAATTTGACATGAACAATGTTCTCGCATTCCACACACATATTTTATATAAATGAAACGGAGGCAGCCCGCGAGCGATTCATTATGCTCATAAAATAAAGTCTGAATTAAGCTTTGAAACTTGTTATGTAGAAACTTTGTTCTTAAGAAACGTAAGATAACTTAGATTGTTTATGGACCCGTTTATTATGTTTACACAAACATTAAAGTGGGTGCATTTATGGCTGAAAACGCGTTAAGATTTTGGAACAATATACATTGATTATATTTTAAACTCTCATATTTATAATCCTATTAATATTATAGACGCAGAAGTCTGTGAGGATGAATGTCAGAATATTTGTTGAAGGTAAACTATTAAGTTACCTGATGTAAAATGATGAGCCATGCTGTTATACTGAATTAGTTCAGCTCGCCCGGGGTGGTACCACCTTCTTACAGCAAATGAACGTAAAGTAATGGGATCACATCAAAGGTGATAATTCGTTTTCCTTTCTTTATCCTATCCTTAATTCTCTTTTCTCACAATTCGTTACCTTTTTCTATATTTAAAACGTAGTTGTTGGGCTCTTAGATTTATAGCTGCAATTGGAGGAAGGTGGTCACCAGACAAACGTGCTCAAATGCTCACCATACCATAAAAAAATGGTCTTCACTTCTTTCTATTACTTCGTAAACTTTATTACTTTAAATGTTTGCCTCCATCATCAAATTTAAATTGGCGATTTATTGCATTGTCTTAGCGTAAATAATATTTTATTTACATAAAGCTTTTCTCGTCGTTCAAACCGCAAAGGAGATTATTAAGCCCGAAGCTATTTTAGTATAAATGTAAGCCCGGGTAACTTGTGGCCAATTACGTGAAATTGTTTTTATTAAAAGCCTCTTTGCCACGTAAACCAGTTAATTCTGCTATTATTTTCATAAAATACTTGTATAATCTTGATGTTTCTATTCGAGTATTGTAACAAATGATATTAATGGTAACAATTCTCTTTTTATGTAACTGGTAGGTACTTGAGCCAGAGGAATCGTCTGATGGCAAGGAACCAATTCCGCTGTACAAGATTCGTAGAGCAAGGACGTAGAATGCGCAACAGACTTTGAATTAAGAAGAAAGGAGAAGAACTTTTAATAATATATCCTCCCATACGATATATGGTGAGGGTTCCGGCCCTTTTTCAATTACCGCCCAGTAGTACTTGTACTTATATTCTGTCGGACAATAGTATTCTAGTTCTGGATTATTTTGATAGTTTGTTAGTTTGGTTCAAACCTACCTACCAATATTAAAATGAAAACCTTACAATAAACTAAATACGCAATTATTATAATAAATAACCCTTTCATGTTGTAATTTAACACGTGTGTATCTCACGCGTGAAGCAATGTCGGTACCTGATTAATTTAAAATTGCCACGTACAGTTCACCAGAACGAATTCAGAGTCACTAAACAATCTGCAGCTATCGATCGCTAGATCAATAACAGAGTTATTTCACACAGACAAATACCGAACAATTGGTGCTTCAGTTCTATCTACGAGTTCAAACAAAAGCAATATCCCAAACAAAAGTACAAGAACACTACATTCGTGCGCCGATGTCATTAAATCTCGATTGACTCGCACAACAATCAGCCGAGTTCCGTTCAACACAGCATTTCATCTCGCATACTTCGCGAATTAATTGAGATTTATTTGTATATCTAGCGCCTGTGTTGATGGAACACGATTTCGTATTCATAATTCATAATGAAGGCACTGTAGCTACTATTAAATCAGATTGAATTATTGATAGATTGTTTCAATCTATTAGTGATAGCGCCAAAATAAACTAATAGTGATGTTACTCGTCACTATACTGTTTTCGATCTCAATTGAATCCTGCAAATAATTTAGTTTAGTAAGGCGCCCCAATAAGCCTTCAGATACTAAAACTTAGTTTTATTTTCTATAAGAGAGGACAAACGAGTTTGTTCGTCACTTGATGGTAAGTGATCAGTGCCGCCCGCGCTCGCTGTCACAAGAAAAGGTTTTTCGCTCTTTTTAAAAAGATCCCTAAATCGTATGTGTTCGGGAACGTCGCATGAGGAAGGTCATTTCACAGTAAGCTCTAGATACTAGATATGACTAGCGCAATAGTTCCAGAAAAGTGCGGTAGTTATGAAAGCACAAAACCTCCAAAAATATTATCTATTAATATTAACGCAATTGTATTATATAACACGGTAAACATACCAACATTATTTAAATCATATTTGTAAAATTTCTCTCTTTATACTTAAACCTAGACTCTAAAGAAATGGATTTGAATTTTAGTCTCATTACCCAAACATTCAGACGTCCTATTACGAGTATACCTCATTATAATTGCTAAAACAAACAGAATAATATTAAGATTAAGAAAAAGGTAATCCATTACAAAGTTTACCTCGGGGGATAGGCAATTTAGAGGAGTCTAAATAAAACGATTTTCATATAATTGCCATTCCGAAGAAACATTGAGAAAATAACATATAATATAATATATCTAAACACCTATTTCGAATTACTTTTTACGAAAACGTTTCTGGAAAATATATCAAAATACATAATATAACATGGTAGTTAGTAGGTACAATATAAAATTGAATACAAAAGTAAGACTAACACAGCCATTTAATATTACTAAACATCCCTAGTATGGATTTCCCTTGATTTTCTTTAATTATATCCTAATAATATGATTATTTTAGCAGCCACTTGTAACTCTAAAGTTTTTTTTTTTTTTATGCGATGAAGGAGGGAGACGAGCTGGACGTACTCCTGATGTTAAGAGAAACGCCAGCCCATAACCAGTGCAGCGTAACCCGGAACTTTGCTAAAGCTATTCCGGACAGAGGTGCACTACACCGACGCTCCCCACTTTGAGTCACAAGATGTTAAGACTCATTGGCCCAGTAATCACGCTGGCTACAGTGCCCTTCAGACCGGAGCACAGTGACATTTGCATATCACTGCTCAGGCGGTAGAATGTCTGGCACTGTGGGGGTACCCACCCAGTCGGTCTCCTGCGAAAGAGACCTACCCCCGGTAAAAGTTTACCCCAGTTTAAGTGCTTATATGATTTGTTACTTTGAATAAGAACACAGTACATAAAGACAGATAATTAATTAATTAAATATATTAATAATATTTATACCTAGAAAGTAAATCAATTTCTATGCAGAAATACATATCGATCGATACCCTTTTCGAGGGCTGTTTGCACACGGTATTAAACCATTTGATCCACATTCTTGCTTAATTTCGAGCAGGCAATAAAGCCATATTTGTGCCCCATAAAAGATCATGAAGGATAAAAATTGAGATAACGATCGCAGTCATGAAAAACTTCTTATCGCTTATCACGCTTTATACGTTAGAGCAAATTCAAATAAGACAAAACTGTCCAGTGTTCATCGTTAAAAAAAATGCAAAGTATGTTGTTGAGTATGTTTTGAAATTGATATAGGGAATAGTAAGAAAAGCTGCCAATTTCAGAATATAAATACACCACGCCAGGCTTTACACCTTTCACTGTTAAATCCATTAGGTACAAATGAATAACTCCAAATCCACTGAACAAACAAAGTAACAACTAACGAACAGTAGTCCTCACATTTGACTAACTTCATAGCCGAGTGTAAAATTTCACAACAAAAATTTACACGGACCGCCATTACTTTGACCGTAAAACTTTAAGAGACCTTTTATACTGTCATTACACGTAGCGAAATAGCTGTATGGTCTACTGGATGAAATGAGTCGTAAAGTGATACATTAGAGTGAAATACCGCATTAGGAATATTGGATGTTCGTATACTATGAAACACCTAAATTAAAAGCGGTCTCTATAAGTCAAGTCAGAGTCGAAGTCAATTTAAACTGAGATGCATTAAACAATTGAACATATTAAAACTATAAATTTGCTTATATATAGTAACGATATCCGCAAATAACAATATTTATAAAAGGAATTTATTTCGAGGGAAAATATGACTAGAATCCCTAATTAGTAAAGTATATTTTTCATGTTAATTTGTTTATTAAGTCCCAAGCTTCATTATCATAAAACATGCCTTAATTAAATTATCAACAAAAACAACTGGGACTTGATACGTTGGTATCGTATTTGTATAGAGGTATCCGTATAAATGTTAATTCAATATTTATAATATAAACATGACTAATTTGTTAATGCTTTGATATTTGCCTTTACAGCGAGAATTTAAATATTCAAATAATCCAACTCTAACAAAAGCAGGCGATCCATAAATTTTGTGCCATTTTTCCCTTTCCATTTATGAGGAGAAAATGAAGAGTTACGAGGGAGAGATAAACCGCGTTTTCAGGCCTTTAGCGGTAATTCATTCAGCCAAATATATAATGTAATAAAAAAGCAATATAACCTCTTTAAATTGATAAAGGAACAAAAATAAACATTTCTATTTTGTAGAAAATCCTGGGGAATAAACAAAACCGATCACGGAGTTTTAAATAGCTTTAAAGCTATTTAAACGCCCACTTCAATATTATAATAAGTCGAAAATAAATAATAAAAAAACCTTTTTAAAAGACAACGATATCAAAAAACCTGTTGCTCTTTAGTGATAGAGATCATACATTACTTAAAAGATTTAACTTATTCAATTAGTATTTTAAAGATAATTTATATGAGCGGAAATGTAGGATATAATGTATTCATGTCTTATAAGATAGAGCTTACGTAAATTTATTTAAAAGTGGTGTCACTTTATTTGTGACACATTCCAATGAAACGCGGGAAATGTTTCTACCGAATTTTGGTTATGACTTATGTATTAGTATGATGAATCACATCACGATGACATTAGAAAGTACTAGTCGTCCGCCTGGTTCAGCTGCGAATTGTACCTGGCAATCCGGAATAAAATTGATCCTTTGTTTTAATTACAGCCTAATTTTTTTCGTGAAACTTCACACATCCGACTATCCTTAAAACTTTTCGCGTTCATAATATTAGTAAGGTTATTATAATCTAAACATCTATGTCTGCCGTCGTCGACATGTTTGCTAAATTTAAAATAAGTATACCCTCTCAACGAAGACCTTGCAACTTGTAAGCTTTCACCCCGTGTTTACCCTCTCCTCGACCCAGAATCGAAAGGATGTTCGACGTGTCGATAATGTATGATCACGAGCGACTTTCAGTACTCTTCTATTATATATAAGAGGTTTTAGAGAAGCTTTTAACTGTACATCACGACTATATAATGTTACAAATAATTTTACGACACTAAGGACTGGAAAACTTTATACATATATAGATTTAATTATTCGTATTTCGTAGCGTGAATGTATTGGTTATTGGTGATATAGCAGAAATTCAATATATTGTTGAGAGTTGAATGAATTAACTGTTAGAAGATGGATACAAGGCATTGAAGCAGATCCTGGAAATATTTTCCAACATATAGGTAGCGTATAGTAAAAGCTGGATACGTCATAAATAACATTAATTAACGCAGCGATGACACAAATGTAGGTTAGTCCGGGCGGTACTAATGGATCGTTATTTCGTCAGCCGCCCCTTTTGATCGCTCGTTTCGCAATCACGCAACAATCAAATTGATTCCCTCATATAAATGATGGTCTTATTGCGTCAATACTTCATCCGATACTCAAACAAAACCCATAAGCCATCGGCTTTAAGAGCCTAGCATTAAATACGCACTTTCTAACGATTAATTAAAACAGTAAGGAATCTTAATTGCTAAGCATTTGTTTGTCAGTACACAATTTCAGTCGAAGAAAACTTAATTTCGGGAACAATTGCGAATGGTTTAAAGTTGACTACTAGGTACAATCTCAAAAGGCTTTTAATTTAAAACAATTTGGAAGAACGTAAACATTCCACAGATTTTGATTAAAGCAGCGAGTTGGCCATTTACCTCACTGATGGAATACCTCATTTATATCGGTTTTCTCGAGAGATTGGAATATTTTAATCATCCTTAAACAAGTAAACCCTATTTAGTAACAAGCTGTAAAAAAGTACCGCATCAAAGTACATTTTATAAGTATTATGGAGTTATCTAAAACAGCAAATAACTACCAAACCGTTATCAGGCTCACCATAACTATCACGATAGCGCCACTTAAGATGATTACGAGTGTAAAATAATAGAGTGTTGCTGCGTGATTAATAGCGAATGTGCCCATTGTACCCCCATCTATCCGCTGTCAGCCGCCGACCGCGTAATTCCTTACCAGTGATAGTATTGTATGAGTCTCGTCTCATGTTCCCGAGACACGGACCGTATGCTCATCCCATCAATCAATGGATGAGAAACTCATATTTATAAGTGCCTGTCGCTATTTTCGGTCTTGTTTTCGAGAATGTTATAGAAAAAAGTATCTTTCACCTCAATATATTCTTTATTGCGTCAATTATTTATTTATTTAGCCATGCCATAGCCGCCTAACCCGCGGAATAAATTAGCCTTACGGGACTAAGCCAATTCATTCATTTGATAGAAAAATATTATTCAATGTTAACTTAGTGCAAAATATTTCCATAAAATATTTCAAAGGGTCGAATATAAAATATTTAATGCTGATTACTCATCATACGCGAATTAAGTATGTATTTCACATGTTTTTACTTCAATCTTCAAAAGACGAACCGTTGAGCCATCCGCTTTCTATGTCACGGCCAAAGTCAAAGTTGACGTGAAATACCGTTATTCAACATACTTCTAAATCGTCAACGTATTAGGAGGCAGTTAGGTTAAGGATACAAATATTTTCTATATCCTTTGTTTAAACAGAAGTTGACGTTGCTGTTAAATAGAAATAGATTCTTCTCTCACTATTTCAACCTATAAACGATAAGGATTTTTGCGTTCTGTTTATTGATTTTCAAAACGAGGCTAATCGTATTTGCTCGTACTATATGAGAATGTAGGTCGCAAAAACTAGCAAAATGGCTGTTCCGATGCGATTAATCCCAGTCAAGTCTACTTCTATACAAGCGCACCTTGCGTAATAGACAAAAGATGAAAAACATAAAGCAAGCTGAGCGGTATTGTTTGGTGTAGCTTGCATGCTCGGCGTATAGCAGGAAAACACGCGACAACCTATCATGGTGGACAATAGGATATGACTCAGTTGCTCCTATACAAAGTCACTTCACAGTTTGGCACCGTCTATTACGCGATTATCATATTTTGAACAGTAAAATTTTTTAAAGAATGACACAAATATCTTAAACGAATTTTGTAGCAATATCTACAATCTACATCTTGATAACATAATATTTTACCTACTTATTTATAGCTTAAAAGTAACAGGAAGTATCAGCTACAGTTCATTTGTATATCATCAACAATCGTATCAGAATTTTGACTTATTAAGGCCAGCAATAGTATTCAAAGCTTTGATTATTTCCTTTGCCGTTCGATGCTTAGTTAATGTTGAATTTTGGCGAGGCATTGTCTGAACGAAGCTTCAAAGCTTACACAGTTCCAATTTAATTGACAGAAATTTGATAAATTTACGTCACAAAGGTGAACGCACGATGGACTTACCATGTACCGTTTAATTAAGGTTAATAGTAACGATCGCAGACATAAAGCCGATAAGTAATAGCGAAGGTCACACCGCACGTTGCGGTTTACTTAATTTAAAAAACGGTTTAGTACGATGTGTCATGTTAATTTTACGTAATTTCAAATATTTAGATTTCAGTTAATTTTGTGTAACGGTATCTACTTTTAAAAAACCTAATCATCCGTACAACGTTAAATTAAAGGCATTAGGCAGAGTAGATGCATCTATGGGCTGTCAAATTTCTAGCAATAAAAATAGTACACACTATTACTCACAAAGAAATAATAATTTTAACTGTTTATCTATC
>JADANM010001810.1:7930555-7943691 GCA_026213755.1 Eurema hecabe
TGTTTAGTGGTTTGATTAACAAACATATTAGTGTACAAACTTATTTTAATAACATAAGTAAAATTTTATGACTTTCTTAATTTCAGGCATCCCTGTTACTTTCTAATTCAGCAAAAGAGGAAGAAGATTCACCACAAATATTAAGAAGAGGCCCCACTTGTTTCAACTGTGATGGAGCTCATGCACTCAGAGATTGCAAATTGCCAAGAAACAATACTAAAATAGCTATTAATAGGCGGAATGTTGGTGTCAAACTTGGGTAAATTTCTACAGCATAACTAAACGGTTTCATAGATTATTCTAAAGACCTATTTTAAAACTGTATAATAATGGCAATAACAATACTTTGAGTATTTCAGTAATTGTATATGAATATTTACTTGACTAAATGTTTTTTTCAAAATTAATCAAAAATAAAAGGAATTTATTAAGTCAACTTTTTATAATTAATTTACATTCATTAAATAGCAAAACAACTTTTGTCTTGTTATATGTAAGTGTATACAACACTCTTAATTTTTTTTAATTCATTACTTGTTTATAGGCGATATCATGTTGAAGATGACCAAAAATATGGTCATCTCATTCCTGGAAGGATATCAGGACAGCTCCGTCATGCCCTAGGTTTGAAGAGATATGAGATACCAATGCATATATATAAAATGAGAATGCTCGGATACCCTCCAGGATGGTTGGAGGAGGCCCGAATTTCACATTCTGGCATAACTATGTTTGATTCTGCTGTAAGCTATATTTTATTGTTTAAATTATCCATCAAGTTCAATTAAACATTATAAATTTTATTTAGAGAATGTATAGTAGTGATATATGTTAAGGAACATAGAAGTAGATTTTGAACAGTTTAGACTTCCGCCGTGTGACCCACCCTAACGTTTTTCTGAACCTATCTCGTTAAATGCTACATAACATTTCGATTGACCATTTAAGTCATAAGTCAAAGAATGTGAAATAACAGTTTGTTTAAATAAAACATAACGCACCGTAAAAGAACCTCCCCAAAATGCGTGGCATAATACATGAATGTTTCTAGATTGAAAATGGTAGTATAAAATAGTTTTTATGTATTTTTAAATTTAATTGACATTATGCACTAAAAAAGGAATTTCCGAAATTCCCCCGGGAACGGGAATTAGCGGGAAAATCCTTTTGTATGAAAAATCTGAATCGCTTAAGTTAGAGGCTTGAAATTTGGCATGCAGGTACCTTAGTAAACTTCAAGGTTATTTGGAAAAGGATATTGCAAAATTCTTAGGGGAACGCGAGTTAGCGGGAAAAAACATTTGTATGAAAAAAATCTGAGGGAGGGAAGGAGGTCAACGTTTATATGAAAGTCCACGCCGACGGAGTCACGGGCAACAGCTAGTTTTTTATATATAGTTTATTGTGGTAAATATATAGTTTATTGTTAATGCTGTGATTTACAGGGAGCTGCAATAAATGACCCAGATGAAGAAGATGGTGAACTAAATGAGCCTGGATCCAAAGACAAATTTGATATCAAGAAAATAGTTGACTTTCCTGGTTTTAATGTTCCAGCCAGTTCTAGATATAAAGAGGTATATTTGATTAATATCGTAACTTAAAAATATAAATAATAGTAAATATCTGTGCACGCAGTTCTATGGGAATAATTTTTTTCTGTGTCAGTACTGAGATACAATGTGTTAAAAGTAATTCGTGCTAAAATTCTGCGAATTTATTCTTTTTTTTGTTTTCTGTTAACATTAACATTTAAAGAACATTACATCCTAATTAACTTAAATATAATAAATATAGAAGGACTTAGATTATTTTTTTGTCGCCAACTACATATTTTTTACATGAATTACAGGAAAGTCATCTGTATGGTTATCCACCAATGTCAGAGCAAGATAGTAAGATGTTGATGCTACAAATGTTGGCGCCAAATGCGATGAAGGCATATAAACGAAAGAAACTTACTTTTTTCCCATCAGCCGCACATAACTCATCTCAGGAGAGTCAAGAGATGGAGCTAGATAATGGCGATGGTAATTTTTTTGAAATTTGTTTTAGTAAAAGTAATTTATTACTAAATAAACCTACATTTATAAGTCACTAGCTGTTGCCTGCGACTCCGTTCGCGTGGATTTTCATATAAACTTTGAACCTCCTTCCCCCTTATAACCCTTTTTTCCGGTCCGGCGGCCGTGAAAGCTTAAAATTATAAAAAGTTTCAACCTTTTGCGCAACTTTTTGGGGGTTGATTTAAAAAAAAGTAGCCTATGTCCTTTCCCAGGCTTTAGACCATCTGTATACCAAATTTCGTTCTAATGGGTTCAGTAGTTTTAGCGTGATGGAAAGACAGACAGAGTTACTTTCGCATTTAGAATATTAGTATGGATTACCCAAGAAGATAACCCGTCGAAAATATAGACCTTAAAAAAGTATATTTAAATGAATTTTCTATTTGAGTGCCTTAAACGGAAGTGACATTGAAGTTATGACCGCGAAACGCCAACGCAAACTATGATTTGACTAAAAGACATTTCATTTCTCGATTACTATAAACGAACTTATGAAGTTATTTCTTTTATTATTTATATTATTTTATTATTTTTATTTATTTTTACTAAAACATTTTTTGTTACAGAAATACCAGCCTTTCCCTCAGCTCCTCCCCTGCCAGATGAGGAGCCCCCCCTACCTCCTCCGCCGCCATCTTCCCCTCCCCCAGAAACCCCTCAAGCCAAACCAACTGTAGCCAGCCAGGAAAAATGTAGTGAATCGGACACATCTCAAGATGATATAGAAATTATTGAGGTTATGCAAGTGACTGATATACCAATTCCAGAAGACTCAATAATAACAATAGATGAAGATGTAAGTATTTGTAATAATGTGTGTACAGTTAACTATAAAAGTTATTGAAGTATGATACCTCTTTATAAAAGAAATGATCTTATTGATTTGTACATTGTGACTTCAGTCAGCAGTAATATTGTTTATGAAATCTAAACATAATATTCTACGAATTATACTTACCTATAATTTGTATAATACATAGGTCGCATAAATAAATTATTAACAAAAAAAACTGCTGATTAGGAAAAACTCTACTGAAAAATTTATATAACGTTTTAGATATCAGTCCTTAGTAGCGGTTCTTTGAGTCCAACTATTGATGACTTAGAAGCCAAGAAACAACAACTTTTAGATGCTATAAAATTCTCCGAGACCCCAGACATTGGAACTGATTCGCCTCGGAAACT
Organism: Eurema hecabe; assembly: GCA_026213755.1. Taxonomy (NCBI): domain Eukaryota; kingdom Metazoa; phylum Arthropoda; class Insecta; order Lepidoptera; family Pieridae; genus Terias; species Terias hecabe. The sequence goes on from JADANM010001810.1 coordinate 7,933,807, forward strand.
GGACTTGACTCAAGAAATAGCTGAAGTTGAGTTGGTTTTGAATAAGACTGATGTTGAAAAGAGTATCGAAACAATAAATGATAGTGTAACAGATGTAAAAGATATAGAAGTTGAAGCAAATACATCACAATCATCAGTTGAAGTAGAAGAAGCTATGAAAAGCGAGAGTTCTCCGCCGGAAGTCAATAAAACCCCTGACACTAAGACAGGTTTAGTCAAAACAACGTTGTATGGAACACCAGTAATGAATATTGCGTCATCGTACATGAAACTACCCAGTGACGATAAGTTTGCGAAGGATATCTGTGACGTCATACAGTTTGAGAACCTCCCTAACTCTGTAGGTAAGTACAAGAAAATCAGTACTCTTTTAAAGAAGGTAAAAAATGAAGTAGATAGAATACAAGAATCATGATTAGAGACCACCACCTCGTGACCTGAGGTGGTCTAAAATGAATTAAATATTGTTTTTATTATACCAGCAATATTTTTGTAAAAAATTACACCAAAATGAACCAATTTTTTGTGGTACCAAATCATGGTTTGATTTCATTGATGAAATGAAAGGCATTTTAAATACTATCATATTATGATAGTAGTATTTTGTCTTGACCATATTAAGGATGACTTTAAGTACACATACTTAAGTAACTGTAAATATAAATTTATATTTTAATATGATGTATGGTTTTTATTTCACGTCCCGCCATTCTAATCTTATTAAGTTGTCATTATGAGTATGTATTTAGTTATTACCATACTAATAACTATGAAGGAATTAAAAATTAAACAACAAATTTAATTAACTTTATTATTTCTCTGCATAATACAATATCAAATGATTGCGAATTTAATATAAAGTAAAATATGTGTATAATATCAATAATATAAAATGATATTTAACTAAACCCAATCCCGTGACACTTGTCTAAATCTAATGGAATATCACAAGTTTGATACAAAGTCTCAAACTGCATTGCATTGAAATGTAAACAAATTAAGTGAAAATGAAAGTGCATGCCAAGCAATGTGCAAAAAAAGACAAAAAGGTTTTATTCAGATCTAAGTAGTATCATGTGATGCTTTTATTTTTGTGACGATTTTTATCTTTATTATAAGTAAAAGGTTTTTCAATTGGTGTGGGTAGATTTACATTACATTACACTACATTTACTTACATTCGTGGAAAAAAATATCATTCAATTTATCATCAAAAGAGCATAGACATGATGACCGTAAAATTCAGCAAAATCTTTACCCATCTTTACAATATTCTAAAGAATTTTATTTGTTTTATTTTACATCTACCCATCTTCACCTGATTGAAAATAGTTGACACAATTTTCATAATAAATTATAGCACCAATTACAATCTAATTTTGTGACAGATCAATAAAGCAATAAAATATGTAAGTAAAAGTTATGGAATGATAATAATTAAGATACTTTAAAACTGAAAAACAAGGCAAGATACCCTCAGTTATTAGTACTATTCCAGTAATTTTTCAACACTTATATTAACTTATACTTAATAAAATAGGTGTTCATTATTGTATTAATCGAATTCTAAGCCATCTTTAACATATTTATATTATAATACATATTCGAATTTTGCTGGCTCAATGAATCCCAAGATTAAATTCTTGGTGGTGTTGGAGGCGCACCATCGCGATCCTGAAAATTATAATATTGTTATGTATTAAAAATAATATATTGGTTGAAATAACAATCTTACCTTCATACAGAGCATATCACCTCGAAAGAGACGGAAGGAAAACAACAAATTGATTATCTGGGTTATGCAGCATGTAAGTTCAAGGACACATTATCCACTAAACAAAAGAGTGTTGTATATTCATGAATGCAAGTTAACATTTCTTCAATGTCATGTTATTTATGTATTATATAAGAGAACCAATTATTGATTAAAATTGTATGACCAAGTTTGTTCAAACACCCACAACCTCAGAACTGCTAAATTAATAATAAACACTGTTTCTAGTTTTACATAATATGTGAAACTGCACACAGTTAACACTTTAGTAAAACGGTCAAGTACAACTAGAGAGGGACATTCAGGATGTTTCAACCATCATATTGTATAACAAGTTGCCAATGTAAAACAAATACACCTTAAAATAATTACTCTGTATGCAATTATAGACAGTTTTACTAAATACATCGTTATCAGATAATTAAAACTTGTTTCTGCTGTAATGTTATTGAAATTATAATGTGACTTACCCACTCATAGATAAAGAAATTAAGTGTCAGTCAGGGTAGTATGTGTTGTTTCGTCTTTTCAAAACTCTTAATATAACATACATGAGAATTTGGGGAGATTCTTTACATCTTGGATAAATTATAAAGTATAGGTTACTCTTTCACATTACAGCTAAGTTAGACCCTGGATTTATACTTCTATTTGATGTATTGCTACTGGACAAGAAAGTCCATAAATTGGTACTAAACATTTTTTTAGATTTACACATCCTTTCCTTAAAGAACTTAATATACTAACATGTGAGCTAGAGGAAGGCTTTGTAGCATCCTGTATTTGGTTGCCTCTAGGGCGAATCATGTACATCGCAAGAGCCAAGGCCATCATCATGAACATGAAAAGGAAGTTGTTACTTGCAGTCTCTGGCTGAGGCAAGCTCGGTAATTCATCCAAGCATTCTCCATCTGTACAATACGACTGACCCTGCCGCAGCTGTAAAACATTTAATTTAACTCAAGTTCAATCAGTGAAGTAAATATATAAATGTTTATTTAAGTAAGGATTCAATAAAATATGATAATAAATGTAATGAATATTAATAACCCAAAATTAACATTCATTTCGATAAAAAAGGTATGTCTTAAAAAAGTAACAAACTGCTGGCTATGAAATAAATTGTTTTGCATATTAAAAAATAATTGAAGGTATGTAGTATTGATAAAGCAATGGTTTTAAATTGCTACAAAAATAAATGGGTAAAATAATTAAAATGTTAGCATGATAAGGAAACTATACTTCAACAATAATAGGAATTTAAATGCTTTTTATATTTTACCTAAATACTTTATACTGCTTTAGATATATTATTTTATAGTAAAATAGATATTTAAGCAATAAATAAAGTATGAAAGATGTATATGTAAAATTAAAGTCACATAATATACTAAGCAGATTAATAATTATGTTACAAGGTCAGTAGATGACTTGTCTTACCAGAGATATGAGACGTCGCATAGCCAATTCATGATTCCAAAGGCACTCGCATGGATCTAATTCATCACCCATTTCTATAATAAAAAACAATAATTGATCATCCACAATAGACGGCCACCCACTCGATATCGCGAAAGATAAAAAAGTTACACGTATAACAAATTTCAAATAAGAAAAAAGGACATAGAAGTAATTTTAAATATCTTGAAAATTACAAAATATCATAGCTTTATAAAATTACAAAACACTGCTTGTCTTTCAATACCTTTGTTTTGTTTTTATTTACAAATAGTAAAAACAATATTACAGAAGGGGTCATCTGTCACAGGAAACGAAAGAAAAAGTAAATTTCTTGTTCATTAATATTACCTGTTTGAAGTTACAACGCAGTTACTACTGCGCTTCGTTAAAATAAAGTTATTTTTAAACTATACACAATGCCTGTACAACGATAAATTAAACGCAAAAATATTGCTACGATTACACCTTTGACGACATTTTGACACTGTTTGCTTGGATTCGCAGGATTGGACTATATCAATAATATTGAGTTGTACGAACACCAATCAAAACTAAGTACAGCCATACATAATAAGCTTAGTGTTGCCCGAAACAATTTTTATTGTCTATGATGAATATGTCAGGATTTTATTGTCTATATCAGGGTAATAAAAAATATAGACTGAACACATGAGGCATTCTATCATTAGAATATAAAAAAAATATAACTATAGTAAGAGCTGTCTTCAAAACGATGGGCATAAGATATTAGAATGCGGACGGAAATAAGCAAGAGGGAGTCGATGTGTGACAATACAGTAAACTTGTAAAGTAGAGATGAGTGCTCCTATACCCAACGCAGAAAGACGAAACACCCACTGTTAATTTCAACGGCGAAAGCATTTAATATACCTAATAAATTTATTTACATATAAGTACTTACTTATTTTTTAAACCAAAAAATAACTATCTTTTATCTGTATTTTGTATGTTATTAGAATTAAATCATAAATTCTTAGATTGACGTCGCGCTAAAGCTAGACCCGCCCCTGGTTTATTTCTGGAAAAGGTCTGACAAAATGCTTGGTCTTTTCCCACCCCTTTTATAAATATTCTCCGTCAGATCTGAAAATCATACCTAATTAGAGAATTTATCTACTTATAGGAGATATTTGCACAGGTTCATAGGTTTAAGAAATTAAAGTAAGTAAATAAGTAAACAGGTTCAACAATTATAACAACAACAATATTACATCTCTGAGTAATTGCCTGGAAGAAATCATTTTCCAGTGATCAGTTCGCCAGCTAACGAAATATAAATCATAAATAAATTACCTATAGATGTACTTATATTGTAATTCACCAGAAATGTTAGGTAGGTTAATAAATAAAATAAAATGTTCTATCTTCTGCACATAAAGAAACAAACAAACATTTTGTACAAAATATAACAATGAGAAAATAAAATTAGACGCTCCTGGCTGCCTGTGATATTGTGCGGGAGCAGAGTGGACAGCAGTCCAAGTTGACTTTTTAGCATAGGTACATAAGAAAAGGAATCTTATAAAATAAAGACAAATTACTTAGTACAAAAAACGCTATAATCGACCAATGTGTGTGTGTGTGTATTTGTGTTTGTATGAGCGTGCGTATGTGTACATAACAAGACTATAAAATAGATTTAGGGTTATCAAAAGAGTAGAGGATGTAATTTACAAGAAGTACCCTGTTAATGATGTCCTCCAGAAGTCCAGAGGGTATTTACTAAGTTTTTCTGCATGATTTGCTGTTTTAATAAAGCTGATTTGTATTTATTTTTAAAAGTTATTGTATTCATATTATTTCGTAGGTATTGGAGGGGGTAAATTAGGTATTCCATAATAGGTTGAGAGTTAATTGCGAACATATCTTTCTGATTGGTTTTGTTGTAAGTTATGACTAGTTGTGTCTCTTGGTTTCCTTTGCGTGCTACTGTTGCTATTGATAAAGTTTGTATCTGAGAGTTTAATGATGGCATTCCAGAGAAATCGATAGGGGATAGCACGTTTTTTTCAAATTTTCGTTAAGTTTTCATTTGAGGGATTTCCTCAACGAATATAAGCGTTAACCCACCATTTAATATAAGTAGTACATTAAAATATTATTTACCAAATAGGTATAATCTGACATCAAACAAAAAAGATAAAAATAAATTTTGATTCGCTAAGTAGGTAATACGAATTTTTATTTATGAATAAATGATCTAATTAGTAATGATTTTATAATTTTGAAGTCAGTAGTTTGCAGTTTTTTTATTAGCTCTTCAAGAGGCAGTTTTTTAGGGTAGGTATTGACCAAAACTGACGTAAGTAGAACCGTTTTAATTAAGGACAAAATATAAAAATTAATTATCGATCAAGCTAATGTATTTGCAAGCTGAATAAAACTTATCTACTTAAGTAGGTATATAAAATATTCTTTTGTTTAAGGCTACACCTGTAAATTCTAAACATAAGTACCTAGATATAGGAACAAAACAAAAAGCCTTATTTACGAAATCCATATCGAATGCAATTTGCAACTATAAACACATATGAGTATAGAACGAGAAACCTACTTGGACATATTAACACAGACAGATATAAATTCTAACGCCACGTCCGCCATTTTGATAAATTTCTGAGAAAAATCTTCAAGTTCTTAGGGTGTGGCGGCTAAAGTAGGTCACAAGAAAAGCGCTAATGCACTATATTTCACATGTTCTACGTCTTTGACAAGTGGGCAATCCACGGGCGTGGTATGGCGCCGCCTACATTAAGACACGCCTACACATCATTCGGAAATTAAATTCTCTCTATTGGTAATAATGGTCTAAATGTTAAATAATTTTGTAGGGATCGATGTGATAACTTTTAAACATTAAATGTTCCTATCTTGGTATATTCTTACACGACACCACATTATAATGTTTCTGAATGTTGCTGAGTAGGTACGACTAACGAATTTAGTTTTATTTAGATTAACATTTTGATAAATTATGAAAAATTAAACGGAGATTTGTGTTATATCTAATTGTAACTGTATTTATATGGAGTCTGTTCAACCGACCGATCTTATTTAAATATACTTATTTGTACACACAAGGGATAATTAAGGTCCCTTAAAATTTAATTTTGATTTACAGTGTTTGTACTTACTGTAAACTGACATAACAAATTTAGATTATCAACAGAGAATACGTTCGTTATAAAAACGTTTTAAAATATCTATAAGAGCTGAGACTATCGCCTTTGAAATGTCTTATAGGTATGTTGCCTTACTGGTAGAAAATAAAAATACTTGCCAAGATTTAAAAGAAAGTATAAAGATCTAATATGTGCTTACATACAACTATTTTCTGTTAATTTTTAATGTTGTCCTTTTCAACTTAAAAAAAGATTTAGTAATTTAAATATTACGATTGATCCTTTTAGTTTTGTGGTACGATTAATTTACATACCTATGTCACATATAAATTAATTTAATTGCAGCTTTATCAAAAGAACTAAAGTAAATGTTCACCTATAATTTTTATATAAACAATTATATTTATTCCAATACGTATGTCAAAGAGAGCGGAAATTCTGGAGGCGTGTCTACGTAGAGTTAAAATGCTCGCCACGCCTTCGATGAAAGCTGGTCTAAACTTCAGAGTTCAGACACAACTGAGTCGGCTGCGTCGCACGACGTGGGGTCATGGCGCGAACGCTGCGCCCGCCGAACCGCACGTAAGTTTCTTTTTTCTATTTTCAGCCAGTAGTTAATAAAATTAAAAATGTCACACATAATAATATGTAAAAAATATATATAAAAAAATTTAATTCGATTCTCGAACCCATTATAGTAGAAAAGAAAATACCTAATAAATCCTGAATAAATATTTAATCTATTTGGTTTTAGATAAAATTAAAAATAGAATAATAAAAACATCTATTTAAATTTTTGAGTTCATATTGAATTTTGCCCAAGAGCGCCACACATTTTTTAGTATCTATTTTTAACTGTAAATCAGAACACATACCTAAACTAAAATACTCGTATATAGTTTAATTTATCTAAACGAAGAGAAAAAATTAAATGAAAATGTCTGTATATAGGAAAACTTATTTGCCTTTTTATAACACAAGTAAAATGATACTTACTTAGGTACCTATTCTTGCTACAATAGCAATAAAATTATATCTAAGTTTCAGACTATTTTATTAGTTCATTTATATAAACATAATTAAACAACAAAAAGGGTAAGCCTTTTTCCATTTTGATCCATATTTTATTTAAAATGTTTCTGTACAATTTTTTAAAAGCAACGAACGTGTTCAGCAAATTGAATTAAAATTTTTAACTTTATTATTTCTTGAACGCAAAGACGTTAAAAGGCAGGAAATAGGTACTATTATATATTATAAGAAGCTTTTCTTAAGGCAATACTAATAAATGAAATTATCTTGAAATCCTTAAACCTGGTTTGCTTTAAAGACTTGTTTATTTTAAATATGAATAACAAGAAACAGTTAAGATTAAAAGGAATCCTAATCAGAAGTCATGATATGTACAGCTACTCAGAATATTATATTATTTGTTATGTCTTTGATATGTTTTAAAGGTATATCCTAGTATTAAAATGATCAAATCATAAAATATAAAAAAAAAATAGCTCCCATTGATATATAGTGGATCTGTAGATAAGTACATGTATAATCATGAAACTTTTAGAACTCAAATCAGAATCTAATAAATCATTAGAAGAAATTATGAAAGTAACTACGTACAATTTTTAAAATTATATTAAATTATTTTTAATGTAATTATTTTCTACTTATACTTAGTTTTGTGTTGTATTCGATTTTCCTATTACAATATTTCTTTTTCTATCTATTTTTATAAGATTCCATTTAACGTAACTTTTATTTAAAAAAATCATTTACGAATCTTTTAATAGAAAAACGTATTACGGATCGTAGCCAGGTTAAAACGAAATCCAATTTGTGTGAGCACTAAACCGGTCATCGAGGATTTTCCATGGTTTTTCGGAAACCAACAGCTTGCCAATGACGCGTCCTCGACGATTACACTTTACAGATATAGGGTTGATACATGTGGTTTTATTAATTATTTTAACGATATTCAAATTGATTAATAACTTGATAAATGATTACCTATACCTTACATCTTATATATCTAAATGTTGAAGTTACCTAATACCTTTAAAAAATATTTTCATAAAACACTGGCTTAAATAAAAAAAAAGTTCTTTGCACAAAGAAATAAACGCTCCCGGAGGTTATTTTCTTTTCTTTCCTTTTACTGTTATTGACAACCTTTCTTAAAAGTTTAACAGAACAATTATGTATCATTTTCTATTGTTCTGAAAACAAAAGGCCGGTGTGGTTCTCAAAAAACCTACCTCCTGTAGGTACTTTCAAAGAAAATCACTCTATAAATTCGAAATTCTCGTAGGTAAAACCGGGCTTATTATAAGGGTTTATTTAAAATTAAAGATGAATATGGAGTAGTACATACGAGCAAATTAGGTAATACTTTTTGTCGAGGATTTTGTTATTAAAGAAATGTATTAAACAGCACTCAATGTTAGCTTTCAAACCTATGGAACGTGAATACAGTGTGTAGAGTTATAGAAAATTAAAATAATGGATATATGCTAATGAATATACGAGGTAGCAACCCTATCGAGCGGTCAGGCCAATGTAGAGAGTCCTCCGTCACGCCGGCACACATTGTCACTCCACTCCACATGCTAATGGAGTGGACCACGTTATTTCGGATATTCAAGTGATTTAAGGTCAAGCTCTTATTATGATGTTGTTATGAATACACGATTTATTTATATAAAAGAACAGAAGCCCTGTGAATTATTTTTGTGTTTATTATAATAAGCGTTCTTGATTAAAAACCATTGTATATTATTTTATGAGGTGGTAGAGCTATGCCGTTAGGCTGTATTAGGCTCGTAGGCTTTATAAGGCTCGATCTACTTGCCTCAGAAAACCGACGTCACGTAATTGCATCTCATTAGAGATACCATTGCGTTTCATTCGGTAAGTAGGAACCCATTATTCCATTTCCTCCCTTTCGTCGTCATCGTCTCAGCCGTCCACTACTGAACATAGGCCTCCCCCATTGACCTCTACACATACCGGTTAAAGGAGACCTGCATCCAGCGGCTTCCGGCAAGCTTTACAAGATCGTCTGTCCACCTTCCTCGCTTTATTTTATGAAAAAAAAGGAATAAGGGATATCCTTCATTCCCTACTTACATATATTCTTCACTTTTGCCCAAATTAACGGTCGGAAACGCAGTCGTAATACTCTTAGTTTTGCTACTGTTTATATGAGGTGGTAGAGGTGGAGGTGGAGGTGGAGGAGGTGGTAGTGTAGGAGTTGGCTTACTAGTCCACCATTCATTATCATGATAATATACGCTCTAGGATAAAGGAAAACAGGATAGATAAATAGGGGATAGATATAATTGATGATGATGATATGATTAATGATAATCTGTTAATATTAATGATTAAAAAAATGATTAAAAATGATTAAATTTAGGTAAGTCACATTTACTCATTGCTATTGTTTTTAGGAAATATCATACATTAAATATTCTCTAATAAATGTAAAATTATAAATGGGAAACA
>JADANM010001810.1:7959933-7998446 GCA_026213755.1 Eurema hecabe
AAAAAAAAACTTTTTTATTTTATTTATTTCCAGCCTATATCTATGTTAGATAAAGTACGTTAGATGAAAGAGGACAGTGTACGTTTCCCAAAGTCTATGGTACCTCTATGTTTTATGATTTAGGGCGTTTAAGGCGGCATAGATAAGAAATGTAATCGTATGAATGCTTGTGAGATGTGTTTGTTTTTTATTGTATTTCACTTTATTGTAATTTATAATATATTGAATATGAGTTACTTCGTATCAGGTAAATATGAAAGGTATAATGTTTGATGGGTATGATTGCTTGATAAAGATGTTGAATGTAAGTAGGATTAAAAATATATAGGTACATAGTTTTTTGGATTACTTAGATTTATATAAACAAATATTATACAATACTAGTGTATACTATGAGGCGTATTAAAAACGCCTCCTTTGTAATCATAAAAAATATATATTGTTAACTTTGTAGCAATATGGCCGTACTCAAATAATATAAAATAGGTTAATATAATTTTGAGGTCTTAATGTGTTTGTCTTTAAAATACAAAACTGTATCTATATGAAATATTCAGCAAACCGTCGATGTATTAGATGTAGAAGTTAAGAATATATTGAGCATAAGGTTGACGCTGGAACAATTAGTAATAGTTGCAAATGAACTTCAATTCAAATGGTTTCATTTTTGCTTTATTCAAATTCCAACGCATTTTTATTAAGTACAATATAAGAAATAATATTTATTATAATCTAAGTTATTAATAAATTGAAATAATTAAGTTTAGGTAAGAGATTTTAAGATAGCAACTTAATGTTGCTATATTTATGTAAGTTAAGATTTATGTATTTAAAAACGTCATTATTCATCAAAATATAAATGCAGTTATTGCTTTATTCAAAGTATCTATGAATTTATATAAAATTTGTGTGTTATATTGCTATTTCTTAGATTTAACTTTCGATTCTCGAAATGGAATGCTGTGTAGATAATAGTAAACGTAGGAAAATGTATTTAAATAAGCAATTAATGTTTCTCGGTGTTGTGCATAGTTCATATACCCACATAAATAGATAATATTAAAATGGGTTATTTGTGACATGATTTTAAAACGTTAAAAATTATTTGTTGTCTATGCTTATAAAGTAGTGGCATTTTAATCTCTTGATGTTGTGAATTTAGTATGACATAGGTGCTCTATTTTTGTAAAATATTTTTGCTTTACTCATTCATCACTCCGTCGTGGGCAATGCGGATTGATGAATTGTTTTAATATTAAAATATTTACCAAACACTGAATTGTAAGGTTTATGTGTGTTAAGTCTCCACACATTGCAGTCTTTAACTGTGTAGATGAAGCTTTATCGTGTTTAAATATTAATCTAGTCTGTAATTTATGGTCTTTTCTTAATACGACTTGCTTTGTTGTAGAATGTAGTTGTATTTGGCTGTTTTACTCTTTCATACCTACAAATTACAATATTGATGGATAGCTAATATTAGAAAAACTGTTATTACCATGCATGTTTTTTATGTAACTTCTAACTTTTACTCAGTAGAATGTTACAATCTTAATGAAGGCGATGGTTATAATCTCGTATTATATAATTATGTATGTATACAGAATAAATATCAATCAATCGTCATACCAGCCATTATGACAATTGATTGCAGTAGAATAAATTGTTTATACTCTTAAAGTACGTAAATAATATTGTTTTATTTCAACGTGGACTCCAGACTTAAACCCCTACCGTAGGTACTAATAAAATATTTTTTTTATCCAGCAAACGTGTGTATTTGGGTTTAACACATGGAATTTATTTATATGTGTCATAAAAAAGTAAAAGACGTTTAGAAGATATTGCTAAGTCATACTTTAAAAAATTTACTCGACGATTAAAATATAAGTACTACAAAATACGTTTATATTTCAAAATAAAAGTTACAAAAGAACTTTATATATTTCAAGCTATTGATTGAGTATTTTACATCTAGAAGTGCGGCCTGTGTTTAAAAGTTCAAAAGAAAACTGAAATGCTAAAAACTAGAGGAACATTAATTTATTTAACCAATGTAACAATAACTATTAACGTAGTACAAATACTGAAGTGAAAGTTATATGTATAGAGATGACACCAACATCAGTCGTCATTTGTCCACCAGAATGATATCTACTGCTTTTGAAAACTAATAATAAGTTATAGCTCATGTTCCCGTTGCTTTCTCATTATCACGCGCTCAATAATATTTATTGCCCTACTCACAATGATATTATATTAAATTTTAAATGTAATACTAGTGCCTACACATAAAGTAAAACAACTGATATAAGGTAAAGCAAATTATGCAATGTGCAATTGCAATTTTAATATACACACACTGATAGTATGCATATATCATTGCTATTATGGTATTTTTTGCATATTTTAAGATGGTATTGCCATGCCGTGATTATCCCAAAGACCAGTATCATAGTTCCAACTCTATGTTAAGTTTTGACGTATTATACGAAATATGACAATTGACATCGCGTATCTGACAGTTGTTACCTTGCTATTTGTCATAGCAGTTGTTCATTTCGTAAAATAAATTATTATAAGCAATAAATTACACAAAAAGTAAGTTGGACATTATGGGGAGCAAAACTGAAGAAATAATTCCACCTGAAAAAGCTATATTCAATACTATTGCACAAGGAGACTTGACGGAATTTAAACAAATACTAGCTCAACACAAGGGCAGCGTCGATTTCTTGGACGAAAATGGTATGACCGCTCTTCAACACGCTGCTTATAAGGGTAGCAAGGATATGGTTCAATTGCTTCTCGATAGGGTAAGTGATATCAATAATACTTTCACGTCACATTTATTACTTTTCTGTCACACGGTAACGAGAATTTGTTGTCACGTTTCAGGGTGCGGACGTTAATTGTGGAAACCACGAATATAATTATACGGCTTTACATTTTGGCGCTTTGTCTGGTAACTCAGAGGTCTGCAAGCTGCTCTTGGACGCGGGTGCTAAACCCCACGCGACCAATTCTGTCGGCCGGACAGCAGCCCAAATGGCTGCATTTGTGGGAAACCATCACAGCGTTGCGACAATAAACAACTATATACCACGTAGTGAAATTTCATACTATTCAGTGCCTCAAGGACAACAAATGGAGCCTTATTTACCACCCATTCTAGTTGAGACACTTCATAAATTTGTACTTGGAGTGAATATCCACCCTGTGAGGTTAGCTTTAAACTTACAACATACCTCAGGATTATTAGAAAATGCTGAAAAGGTTAGTAAGGTTTTAGAGATGCTGAGTAAAAAAGAAATGTCTAGAGGGAGTGAAACCAATGAAGTTATGGCATTTAAATATCATTACTTAGCATATATTATTAAGGAAATCGATAATATTAAAAATAAACAGAAACCTAGTGGTGAGAACGAGAAAAAGCATGATATTGTTGAAATTTTTGCTAAAAAGCTTTTGAAGCCTGGAAAGGATGGTTATTCCCTAGACCTCATGGATGCATTCCTAAGGGATTGTGTAAGGGAATTTCAGTTTAGAGAATGTACCACTTTCCACCAAATGGTGACTGCACTAACCAGTAAAGATCCTCCACCGGCATTATCAGTTATTAATTGTACTATCAACGGCCAAAGAGGTTTTGTTGATACAATTTCTTATTGTAGCACTTGTGGTGAAGAGAAACCAGCCAAGAAGTGCTCTAAATGTAAAACAGTGCAATACTGTGACAGAGAGTGTCAACGCCTGCATTGGTTTGTTCATAAAAAGGCCTGTAACCGTGAATCAAGTGCTGCACCCACATCCAACGCTAAAGTAAACATTGACCCTTCGGAATTAACTGCAGAACTACAGAATCTTGTAGCTGGATAGTTTAATATTAACTATTTATACCAATTTTGACTAAATGTAAACAATTAATTTTATTATATTTAACTTTTGTTAAATATCAAACTTGATAAGTATATTAACATAATGTTTAAGCTTACATTTCATTTTCAAATTGTGTAAACTTGTTAAACGGTTGTTGCATTTCTGTTGTTAGGAACATAGTTATATTACATTTCTAAATGAATTTTAGCAAGTCCATCTAAATTTCAAATTATAATGTAATATTTTTAAAGATAAGCTTTTATTTTTACCATTAAATTCATTCAGAAATAATTTACCTGTTTGGTAAATTTACGACTATATATTTATATATAAGTTAAATAGACTCTTAAAGACAAAGACTCTGAAAGTGTATGGATTTATTCTTAACATGAACATACTGAAAATTATGATGGATTTGAAAATGTCTTACTTTGGTCAATAACACATCTTAAAAGCACTACAAGCATAAACATTTCTATAATAGAAAAAACCTTCTCACTAGAGGAAAAGATGTCCCAGATTTTGTCAGTGTATTGTTGATCAAAGAACTAAACAAATAATCTACCTCCATTTAGCAGTTTAATGTATTGTGTTCTTGAACAATTATCGATGTGTGTAGAATATATTATTGTGAAAGTGTCTTATGTTTTAATAAATTGGTATATCACATTATGATTTTTATTTATATATAAAAAGACTTCTAAAAACCATACATACATGTAAATCAATTTTCTCCAACGATCTTATTTTTAAAGAAAATTAAAAAAATGCACTCATATATGAGGTTAAGGTTGAAATTAAATAATTATGTTACGCAAATTTTTAAAAAACTTATTACTAAAGTCTATACTACCACCATCTGTGGGTAAGTAGAAGATTCATTGCATCAAGAATTCGCCCAAAGATGGCGCTAGTGTGTATTCAGAGAAAACCTTTCTTAATGTATACCGCATATTATTATTACAAAATTATTGCGTTCAAATGAATGCACGTTGCATCGACTACATATCCAATACATATACATATATACATATATATTGGATATCGATGGTCGATGGCACGTTGTGATGTATATTTTATTAAAAAAGACTGAATAAGGACACACAAGGCACTGTCATACAATTTCGTATAAATATTAGCCTAGACTTTAAAAATTTGTGAAGGATACAAAATAAAACCAGCATACGTTAATTGCAGAATAAAAGTATGTATTTTATATGCGTAGTATGTATTTTTTACGTAACCACACTTTCATTTGGAAGCTTAATACGTTTTATACACAGTAGGTATCATTTATGAGGAAACGCAATTGCAGGGCAAAGTTAAATTTAGATAAACAAATAGGTATGAATGTATGAACATATAAAGGAGTTTTAATTTCTCTCGTTAGATGTATTTAAACTGAAAATAAAAATAAAATATGTTCGCAAAGTCAAAGTCAAAAGTATCTTTATTCAATTAGGCTGCATAAAGTAACACTTTTGAATCGTCATTACAAAACATTTACAACCAGTTCGGAAGGCAGTTTCTACTGTTTATTTCAGGCTTTACCTTATTACGTACATTGATTGCTAAAGAGTTAAAAACTAGCCCATAAAAATTATTAGTTAATGTATTAGTACCAATGAATTACTTAATCTAGGTAAGTATTGGTAGTATTTACGAGTACATTGGTTTTCTTTATTTACCTAATGCCCAGTCCTACGTGTATCCAGTGCCTCTGAATAGGGTAATCTGATCTACAAGGAAACATTTTAAGGATGCTGTTCCGAGAGTTGCGAACATCGAAACGAAATATCTATAATTACTTAGACAAAAAATGAAGCCTAGTTTGTTGAAAGAGATGTTAGTAGCCTGAGAGCTAGCCAGAGAGTAACCAGAGATGATAGTAGTATGTTAGTAGTTTATATAGGTATACCTAAATTATTTGTTTTTTGTTAGGATCTGCTTAGGTACAATTGTTGTTCTTAATTCGCTACTAGATAAAAGAATTTGGTTAATATGTATAAGTAGATATATTGAAAATATTCGCGCATTTGATTGTTTATTAATGTCTAGTTAATGTGAGTTATAAACTCTAGGTTGTAAACACTATGTTTACCTTAATATTTAATCTTAAGTTTGATTTATTTAAAACATGTTAGCTTTTAATTTGTGTAGTATTTTAGATGGTAGGTATATTACGTATCTACGTGTGCGGTCTCTGATATGTATCTCTAACTCTACCTCTAATAAATTTTTAGTTTATTTTTAAGTATTTGTATGTACCTAAGTTACATCGTTCTAAGTACATACTTTTTTACATTTTCAACAATTAAGAGATAAGGTAGGTAAATAAAATAACTTGATGTAACAAATTTTTTATTCAATGTTTTTGCACCAAAAATAGTCCGAACTGCGGTTTCATAATATTAATACTTATGTATTTTTTATCATGTTAGTGAGCGAAACAATTTTATTTATAATATTATTTACACGTCTTCCTCAAGTTTTTATCCTTCTTTTTTTAAGTATTCTTTTTTTATTCCTATTTATAATTACAATCAATATTTATTTTTTATTGTAGGTACTACTGGCAACCTGCCCTGACTTCGTACGCATATATTATATTACATAATACATACTTATATACTTTTAACCTTTTCTCTTAAATCACTCTATATATTTCAAAACCGCATCAAAATCAGTAGCGTAGTTTTAAAGATCTAAGCATACCTAGATAGGGATAGACAACGGAAGGCGACTTTGTTTAATACTATGTAGTGACGAATTATTCGTATACCTAAAAGGGTGGAGGGCCCTACAAATCTGCAGAGTCTAAGAAGGCCAATTTAAAAAGATCTTATTCTATTTTCTTTGTAATTTTTCTCAGAGGAGGTTTTAATTATAAAGCGATTTTTAAATTCTTTAAAGCAACTATAGTAACCACGTTATACTAAAGTCACATAGGTAACTACGGGGGTTTTATATGTGTAAAAGTACGGGCTAAGTGTTCTTTCTTACTTATATGTTGTATATATTTTATATTATATATTATGAAGAAAACTTTTAGATAGTTATGGAAAAGCCAGACCCCATATGGGATATGGGAGTCCATATGGAATACAACTGCCCTTTCTGATTCAATAGTTTTAAAATGGATAAGAATTATATATGTATGTACTGATTTTTACTTTTTTTATTTAGGTCTGTGGTGTTATGATAGTAGGTATATAACTAAACAATATTTTTCGTAAGTACTCTTTGACTTTTCCACTTCATCTTCTTACTATTTTTTTTATTAAATCATCCGATCACATAAAGCTTCAATCTTAGTAATCCATTACCTTCAAGATAATATAATAATTTTGTCTTGTATGTATACTAAAATATTTGTCTTAAGCAAGATGAGGTAATAAGAAAACAAAATTATTTTCATAATAAAATAGAATTTATTTAGCATCTTACTTTATAATTCGTCAATTTAAATGTATTTACATTATGTACAATTGGATCTTAAGTTAAATGTAGTATACGTGCACAGTAACATAGGTACATTCTTTAGTTCTACAATTAAATATCGTAGCTATATCTAGATTATTAAAACTATTTCTTAAATATATACATTCAAGGCACAGCTATCACAAACAAGAAACATTAAATTACGAGGTAGATACAAAGATTTTATAATAATTATAACTTATCAGGAAATAACTTATTACAAAATAAGTTGCACTTAATTAGAGGCAAGCGATATAAATGAAGTATATATAAATGAAGTAGGTACATAGGAAGGTTACCCACACTGATTTTATACACTTATATTTTGATCTGAGTATTATTTGCTGTAGTGTAAAATTGCTTTTGATTCCCGTTATAAGTCTAAAAAATTTTTGTGTAATTTCAGCCTTCCCCGAGTAGGGCGCTTATGGTGAAGCTCTTAACTCTGCGGCAAGGAGCGGGCGCTGCAGGAGGAGTCGGTATTCTTGGAACCGGCGCTGGTATGACAGGACTCCAAGACCCTAGGAAAGGGTTAGCAGAAAGGTGAGGCCACATACCCAGTGGCATGGGCATATGCATAGGATGTGAGTAGGGTAATTCAGGGGGATAGAACGCGGCCGGAGTGTTGTCAGGGGTCGCTTGTCTTATAAGTGGCGCGGGTGATTCTACCAGGGGCGGAGAATTGGGAGAAGATGATCTCAAACTCTCTTCGGAGCAAGAAGATGCGGCGTCAGAACACGCCCGCTTCGGTTCTGGAGATTCGTTGGTAGTGTCCGGATTGCTTGTGACGTCGTCCACGTTTTTCCTCTTGCATTTGGACTGGCCGCAAGCTCGGAACCCTTTCGCGAATGGATTGTTGTCGATTTTCAGTTTGGTGATGCGGTCATTCTGTAGACAAAAGAAAAGAATGTTTAGACATTTTGAATTATTAAAATATCAAAGTTTTTATCACCAAATTTTATAAATAATAGTACTGATTAATATTTTTACCGAATTAAACTGGGTTATATTATTATGCAGAAGATAGGTTCTAAAGATTTTAAGTAGGTAATGAGAAAGTTCTGTGCATTCTCAACTACACTCCTCGACCGGGCTTAATCGTAGCACTCTACGTATTAGGGTTATTACCTAATCTCCAATTTTCTATCATCAAAATAAATCTCTCAGAAAAGTAAAATTATTCAAAAAATAGATATTTTTTATTAGCTCGAATGAAATACATAGACGCATATGTAAACTCGGTCCAGGCTCTCGAAGGTTCGACGCGGCTTTTTACATCGGAATCTTATCATATTCGGGTGGCAATTTGAACATCCGTTTCCGTACACGTTAATAAGTTGTAAACAATAATTGTTGCACATGTGTGGTTGGCGACAGGCCAATTAGCGTGGCATGTTGCATGTCGCCACAGTCGCCCGCCCGTCGAGATCGTGGCTTCAACCCAATGTTCTAGCTTTCGGCGCCATCTAGTCATGCCGTTTGCTCTTACCGAAATCTGATACGCCAACGTTTAACCCCATGAACCTCATATGGATTGAATATAACTTCTTATTTGGGTAGGGTATTGTGTAACCACTTATTCCGGAAGTTTACCAGCTACTGTTTATATCACGTAGGGTATAACAAATTTAAAATTATTCAATTAAATTTTCACTACTAAATTTCATTATTCACAGTATAACTCTACATTGTAACATGTCATTGTGTAAGTATTTACATTAGTTCGACGCCGAGGCTCCGCTAACGAGTTTATTTGGTAATCATCGTAGACGTTAGATAACAGTACAATTTGTATGGACGTTGTAAATTTGGCACTTTAAGTTATCTAGCGGAATCTTGACCGCAAGCAGTCCCGTCCGTCGTCGTAGTCACTTGTAAATGATTGTTTGCACGGCTCGATAAGGCGGCGCCGGCGGGTGCCGTTTGCTCATCGTCCTACCAGATAACCGCACGCTAGCCGATAGCGAGGAGTGCTAAAAGCCTGTTATTAGCTCACGAGAGTGCACTTCTCGGCCGGCCGGTTAGCTGAAGTACTGCGCCGGGCGCCGCCTCCGCTCCGCCCTGTCGCCCTGTCGCCTGACGCCTGACGCCCGGCCGCCCGTGACGTCACGCGACACAGCCGCATGCTTTTTGCGTGAATATTTCATATTTGCGACTGTCGCCAGCTTTTTTCGAAGATGTATAATTAGGGGCTGTGTAAATTTAGTTTAGCTATCGGGTGTAAACGGAGGAATTATCGGTGATTTACAAACACACGGCGTCTGGACGCTTGGATTTATCTCGGTGTATACACGTATGCTATTGTGCCGGCTCCGTCTGCCACCTAGTTACGCTATCTAACGGTCGGCTCGCATCCCAAAGGTCCTTTCTAATTCGTCGGTAATTCGTAACAATACTCTCGCCGGCTTGTGATCGCTTATGCGAGGATAATACGCAACGATACGCCGCCGACCATTGTCCACTGTAAAGTCCTGTTAGTTGGACAATTCTGGGATTATCCTACAAAGTTGCCGGTCGCCGTAATTGTAATTATAAATGGACGCGAGAAGCTCTTCGCGCCTCGTTGCAGTCAACATTAAATACGCCGCTGTTGCAAAGAAGCCGACTGGAGTCTCGACCTAATTACTGGTCGATGGATTATGCAAGAAAAAGACACGCTGCGCTGGGCATCAAAGACGACGACGTGGGGAATGAAAACAAACAGCGGGAGGGCTAGGGGAGGCAGATTTTGTAGTACATTTTGATTTACGTACTTCAGTCTTCAGGCATGTTCGTATTTTAAACAATAATCAAAACTAGATAACAACATGCAGAGATAGAGAACTTTAAACGTAACGTAACGTTAAGAAAACTAGATGAATCATAAGACCAGAAGCCGCTGACAATAGCTGTTAACGTTAAAACAATTGTTCATTATTATCAGCATAGAGCCCCGTTAGTAACTGTGCCACATCGCACTTCAAACCTTCGAACAATGCAAAGAAACACACCGCTAGACCTTTCAATTGCTTGCTTTTGTTTTCCTAAATTGCCCATTGCCGATTGCCTCTCATCGGCGTCATGATGAATTTTTTGCCTGTTTGGTAAAAGCCGTGGCGCCTTGAGGCAAAAAATCTACATAAGTGCGAATACTCTACGGTTCTGGGAAACGCAGTACGTATTCCGAGAACCCGTAGAATTTGATTTTATCACGCTATCTACGGGATTCCCTATTTACATTCCATTAATATTGGTCGATATCACCCGAGACATATCATATTGAATATATTATTGAATATTATAATACAATTGATAGCATTAAATCAGTTTTTAATTAATTATTAAAGTTTACCTAACCGATTTAGTAAAAAACATCCGACGAATCTCATACAAATTATGTAAAAATTATTTAAACACTTGATACTACTGAAATAACTTATTTTTTATAAGCTATTTTGCAATAGATAACTTTAATATTTCAATACTATCCTGTAGGACCCCATCATTCTTAATGCTCCTGACTGTGACCAGAATGTGCAATATAGAAAAAAGGACTTGTATTTCCTGAAGATAATTGTTTCAGAATTAAAACCCGTTCGGCTACGTGAGATCATGTCTACTGCTTGCAGCTGGCCAGCGAACTGGGCCTACAAAACGTGACAGCATTCTGATATTTAAATTTGGAAACGTATTTCATTCTTTATTACGTATGCTATTTGTATGGATTGTAGTCGTTGTTTTTTGACAGAAATTACTGGCACATAAGAAATTAGCGTGAATTTTTTTTTATGTTAATGTCAGTGTATTTTTTTTATGTCAAAATTACCTGGTAGGCAGTGACAGCGATGAATTCTGTCTCTGGGAAGGAAAAGGAGGCGTGCGGCGCGCCCCAAGCGAGCGCGGCGGCGTCTCGCGCCCTCACCACGAGCACACGAGGCCTATATTTGTGCATTGACGTGAGGACCATCTGTAAAGAAAATTTTTATTAAAATATGAAGATACACATACACACTAAATTTTAGAACTCTCATATTTTCTGTTAGGAATTTGGACGAGTTGGCATATTTAGAATTTTAAGTGCAAGTGCAAGCATTATTATTATCATTATACGACGTTAATTAATAAACTCTATTCTTAAATGCAATTAATGTCTTTTCTATTCGACTAGCATACAGAGTAATAAATTTAAGTAAGCATTAATATGACAAACTCGATTGAATCAATAAAAATACTGTGTAGATAAATTGTATAAAAATATGAAAAATCGTTAACATTGCAAGCGTAAACCGATATCGGTAAAAAAGGCAGGCGACGGCCGGCTCATCTTATCTGTGGTAGCTCGCACTGCTACCTGCGGGCGCCAAAACCACTTCATGCGGAAAGGGTTCTGCTTTCTATTTTCACTCACATACACGTTTTTTATTGAACCTCTTTTTACCTACTACTGTTAGCTTCTGAAAGGTTCAGTTACGATAGTTTTTAATTCTTGAAGACGGTTTGGTACTTGTAAAGTTTCGTTAAAAGAACTAGGGGAGTCTCATGCCAGCTACTAAGTTTTAACGTATGTTACATACTTGCGGACTAATCGCGAGAATTAATGGTGCTTAAAGTTCCTTAAATACTATTGTCCGTTCTAATATGTTTTTAAGGCCGATAACATCTGAACATGTTTCGAATTCTTATACGAATGGGCTTTAATTACCTCTAATTGCTGCTGATACACAATAAACGTGTGCACTTTAACCAAATTACTATTGTTGATAGCAAACGCTGCAAAAACTTTTATAAAAAGCGTGGTTTTTACGAAATTCAAAGTAATCAAGGAACACGTGTCGAGCGATACACAACAAGATAATTTCGTCTAGACGCCATACTAATTGTAGCTCGCAAGTTTTTTACCAAGCCCATACATGGGAGCAAGCCTTCATACACATATTGATCACATTCTCCGTGGGTGTTAATAGATTAACTTTATATGGCGTTCGAAGCCACCATTGGTCACAGTTAAGACTTAAGCAGATGCGTAAAACTGCATTTAAGGCAACCCTAATGTATATGATGTGAATTACCTTATTTGTATATATAGAACTAGGGTTGGCATTTCAATGATTTTTTTATATAATTACACTGACGACCACCTTGACTCGTAGTATAAAAACTATGGTGGAATACCTACAGGGCATTCTACAAAACTGTCACGATGTAAAATAACGTCGGTCGCAAAAAAATTGCCTGACACGTTCACAATTACTAAGCATTACATTTAACTGTGCCCGTAATTAATTGGTAATTAGCCCGGATCGTTAGCTACCCAGCAGGCTATAAAACATAATGTGGATGTGTCAATGTTAGGAATAACAATTTCCACATTACTTGTATAAAGACATAATCATCGTATAGATAAACACATAAAATTAACATAAGTTTATGTAGAATTAGAACGCAGAGCAATTGAACATAAAGAGTGGTAACTTAGACAAGTTGCTATATTGGGTAAGAGAAATAACACTTGACGAAATTAGCACCGGCGGCTTCAAGGCACGGAGTCTGCATAGCATCATACGCTCCAACAGTACGACATGCACTAATACATTTTCCAAGTAGCGATGAAGATAAAATGTTTGTACCATTTTTATGTCTCTAAAAAGGTGGATGTAATGTGTCGTGTAGGTAACATCCATCATTGTGTTTTTGTCGAAGCACTAATTAAAGTAATTGTGGCAGTTAAATGTAATGCAATTAAACCTAATAAAGAAAACCTTAAAATTAACCTTATCTCTGATTAAGCTTCGGCGACGCTCTCGTCGGCCGATGTTTTTGTCACATTTAGCTAATTACTCGGTGTATCTCATGTTTACCGATGCCATTTTATCCGTGAGAATTATTCGGAATTCACAGTATTGCATTTGTAGGAATTCGGCTTATTGCACTTTGTATGTTCATTACGCGAATCACAAAAAATAAACGACCAAGTTTGACGATTCTTATAAATAAATCAGCGAATTTTATACCTATAAGCTCGAGCAATACGTACTCGATTTTTAAAGACTTTCATAATAAATATTAAAAACCTATTTTACATATTTACTCGGATTTTTAAATTTCCACAAACACTTAAACTTTAACTACATACGTGTATGTTGTCTTTTATTCTTTTTAGAACAGGTTGAAGTTACACTAGGTAAGGATAGACAATTTTATTAGAATTAATTTCGTGAAAAAATAATTTAGACAAGCGTGAGAAAGATATAGATCTTACGAGCGGCTGATGGTTTGTGGAAAACGCCGATTGACGGACATATTAACGTTTCTTCAAGTTTTAAATATCGTCCATCAAACGGACAAGCGTTCGATCAAGTACGATTGAAGTCTGTGATAAAACGACTTTTTTAACATTTTCTTCGTAAGTATTTGAATTCTTTAAAGTATGCTTCGAAATATGTGATAGTTTTTTTACTTAAAATACGTCTTCAATGTAATAGAAATAGATGTCTTCTCATATGAAGAGCTTTGTTACTTAGGAATTTATAGTGATTTGTGCAAGATAATTGTTTGGTTGAATACCTACAAATGCATATGTTTTTATTTAAGCAGGTGAAACTATCTCCTTATGTAAGTAACTAAAGCTACATAAAGGCAATTATATTACAAATTAAAACGACTTTTTAAGCGGCCGTTACTGAATATTCATAGAGCGTAATTATACTTCTATATTACACGTGTTTCATGCTAATATGCCTTAGTAATCGTTCCTTTATGTAATAAGCGTAGTGAGATGTTATTCGATAAAAAATATGTAGGGGTGACGGCGTTTAACATGTAATTTCTCCGGATTGACACGGGCCATGTATCCCCCTAACCGCCCGATCTGTAGCGATAATATTTAATGTGTCGAACAAACAAACATCCCTTCATTTTTTCAGATAAGGGGTTGGCTTCGAGAAACCTTATGATTTATTTTTAAGACATGTCGCTATTAACAGATGTATTTAGTCTTTCATGTTTTATTGTTTTATGCTACGTCGCGTCGGTTTGTATTAAGTATTCTTTGAAACAAAATACGTTTCTACTACACGAGTAAAGTTATAGAATAAGAGATTTGTTATTTCCAAAAAATAACCATTGACTAATTACAATTAAAATTAGTACTTCAAGTTTATAATGCGTGTGAAACAATCCTTTTACAATAACGTCGTCAGCGGCTCCTGATAACAGTAATCTTTTCTGTGTATTTAAAAACTTCGTAATCCGACCCGTAATTAGGACTAGTACCTAGATACAAAAGACAGCCGTTTGTGGGGAGTATTGTGAAACTCTTTGATGTTGCGTTAAAAAATCGGAAAGAATGGATGTTTTTGCGGGGGTTTTATTACAGGTGGCGAAATTTCAAGTGCGCAAGCGATGCGTACATTTCCATGCGAATGGGTCCTTGTACATGCAAGTCGGTAGCAGCCATTGTTGTGGGTGCTTAAAGACGCCGCCCGCAGTGCGCTTGACAACATATCATATTTTATAAATCGCATGGTTATATTTTTAGTAGATATGATATTTAGCTGGATGTATTAATCATGTTTTATTAAGTAAAGAAGTATATACCTACGCTTGAAATCGAAAAAATTGTTACGGAATTTTCTAAGCTAACAAAAATATATGAGTTTTGATTTTTAAACTATAAGTTTGGTAGCAAAGTCTGATTCCAAAACATTTGATTGAGCTGTAATTGCTTCATCCTTCATCCATGAAGCGAGGTATCGACGCATCGTAGCGTATAATGTTTTTGTCCTGACCCATCATAATAGTGCATTCGGTTATGACACGGTATGCAATCGCCGTGAATAGTTTGTTTTGATAGGCGAATAATCCGTCATTATTTATGGGAAGAAATATAGGCTATTTTATTAACGTTTTACATTCACTAGCGCTTGACTAATTCCTATTTTAAAAAAGTAATGTTACCACAGATAAGGCGAAATAGTTTTATTCTTTAATGTTTTTTTTCAGTCATAATAACATTAAAAAAACAAAAGAGTTGTACTATTAACAATACGGTTTAAGATATTTAATTTTAATCCTTATTAAATTTAAGTTAGAGTCCAAAATACACATGACGAGCTAAAATGGATGAGTTGTCGTGTCCCTATTAAAAGAAAGAAGTCGTGACTTAAAAAATATCTCTATGATAAATGATTTAGATATGAGATAAATCCTAGCTAGACTAGACTTTTAAGTAGCTAATAGTTGATATCTTCAAGCTTTTATATTGTTAAAAAGAATACTAGCTAGTCCCGTGGTATTACTCGCGTCTCCGCTCTTTTAATGTAATTTTAGTCGGCGTAAGCAATTATATGTTTTTATAAAACTATGAATAATCTTTAGTATACGGTAGAATATGTTATTTATTTTTATCAATTTACCTTTTGATTAATTTTAATCAACCAGGTGCAAATGTTTTATTCTTATAATTCGAATATTAAAAAGTATAATAATTATAATAAAAAAAAAACTTTACTTACATGTCCCTGCGCATCCATGGTGTTATTAGTCAGCTTAAGTTTGCTGAATGAGATCGGGTTGGCAGTCCAATGGTGGCCTGGAGCTGGCGAGTCAGGGTGCAGCATCAGGCGTCTAGGAGACTGAGGCTCGGCTCCGCCAGCCGCCGCCCAGGCACCGCCCGCCCAGCGCCAGCGACGACGACCCACCAGAGATAGTTCTAGAAGGACGCAGTATTCTTCGCGAGGGTCCAGGCCGTTTAATGATACGCGGAGAGAAGGGAACATGCGTCTGAAAAGAAGAATGTGGGTTAAAATCGGAAGGATGTTGCGCTGCTTGCTAATATTATTTGTACCTAAGTATATGATGCGTAAATAAGCAAGTAAATTTTGATTTGGCAGGACTATTTTAGTAACCCCTTATCTAAGGTAAAAGAAGGCTTTTGTAAATATTCGTGTCTAATACCTCTAAAAATTGTGCTTTTCTGTATTTTAGGTGAGAACTTATGACAAAGATTTCTTAAAAATAAAACGCTGTCAAAACTAATTAAACCTCTTTTTACTGATAGATCCGCCGCGGTTTATTCCACATAACTGTCCGCGTATAAATTAAGTAAAGACTAGTTCTCTATTCGTATTTCGGGTGACATTCCTTTCCACGTTTGAATCAACAAAATAAAATTAAAACAGGCACTTAACAGTCAATAAAAGATTACTTTGTGCGGTGTAAAGTCAACCGCGGTGGGACAAAGAGCATAATAAAGTTACGGCCAGTGATAGCGGGGACAATGGGGACAATAGAGTATGCAGTTGGTATTATCGTGATTATAAAAGCATCGGTAAAAGTGTTGGTCAACGAGCTTTTGGCACCCGGTAGGTGAAGTGGCGCCGCCGGTGGCGATAACGCGACCCGCTCTATCTAAATCCATTTTATTGTACAAAAATATTTATATGATACGGTCAAAAGTGTGTAGGTATCACAGATTAAGGTAGAGACATTTTAGTTGTAAAATATTTGTCTTGAGCAAGTATTAATTTTAAAAACAAAAAGAAAATTTAAAATTTAGATTATTACATAGCTTTATTATTGCGCTATAAATATAAATATGGAAAAGACAAAATTGTAAAAAAATAAAATAATATCTACGCAAAATCAGCGTTCTAAAATATACCAACTATCTACCTTCTTTATAAATCGAAAACCTATTTAAGCCACCGGCTTAATGGCACTAGATTACGTCGCATGATCTGTCTAATTCAAAATCCAAGTTATCAGGTCCGTAGGTCTGGCCGTCCGTCATAACAACGGTATCAGGTACCGCCGGCCGCGCTAATGCATTCCCGATAACACTCACAATTAACAGAACACTAAATTAGCCTCCATTTAAACTTTACGACGCCGGCTACTGCCTTACGTTATTGGTACGGATAGACTACCAACGATTGATCGGAATTTATACACCTTTTAAGAAAAACCAGATCACTTCTTGGTTAAGTCGCCATACTTAGATAATATTAAAAATTGAGTATCATATTGGACCTACAGAATGGAATGCAGGTAACATTTTTCGATTGGACATATCTAACCACAGGAAATATTTACCCAAACCCACTTAAACTTGTAACATTTAAAAACACGTCTCGACGGCAGAATCCTGTACTTATCCATCGCCAATATTGACAAATGCCCTCCGCATACAAACAGAACAAACTCAAATATGTACATACAATACTAGTACGCTATCGGCTCATGTTGACCGTACTTCGACAAATCCCTTGCTACCGTTCGACGCTCTTATCACGACGTCATTTATCGCAGCTTTGAGAAAGCCGACAAAGGTGACGATTGACGTGCAATTTATGCGAAAACCCCCGTGAGCTTCTTTAAAAGCCTATTACACTCTCGCGCAGAAAATACCTCTTTAAGCCGTTAAGATACTCCTAATGCACGCAATACGATGTCGGATTTTGCGGATCGTCAATTCAATTCAATACTCCAGCCGAGACCCTCGCCGGCCATTAGCTAATTAAAAGTGATAATAACCGACATCGGAATCCTCTATATAAACTTCACGGAACACATATCGGCGATCTAAGAAGCGATTCCGATTTTCTTTGAACTTTCTTTATTACAGGGTTTTATTAAACTCATTCGAACAAAGTTTTAAACTACACTGTTTAACGATATTGAGAGCTGAGTGACCAATATTCATACATACTTTGTGAACGAGACGCATAAATTTACCGAATTTCATTGCCTCGCGGTATCGGCTGTAAAAGCGTCAAAGTTTTAATTTCCGAATTAACGAGAGTGTAACAGTCATAAATGTAATGTCCGAATACGTTTAACGATATTGCTACAGCGATGCAAATGAAATAAGGAGACTATAAAAACGGATCGCCATAAAAGGCATTCGAGGGCGCGCTAAGCCGCAACGACTCCGCCGGTGGGAAGGGTCTTAGTGGAATACAATGGGACCACCAAAATCGCGTTGAATAAAGTTAAGAGTGCGTCGTAAATCGGTTACAACTTGCCAATTGCCGCACGGAGGCGCTAACAGCCGGAGAGAAACACATCCGCCCTCGCATCCGCACTCGAAAACTTAAACGAACCGCGATTTTCTATCGTATCCGTTTATACCCTCGACTGTAAAATTCCCATCTGGGAGAGTAAACAAAACTATTTGTTCCCATTATAATATGAAATAGGTCGTTTGTCTTTCCGCTGCAGCATATAATTCTATCTTTGACACATGAGCAGTCAAGCACATAATCGATAATGCATTTTGTGCAGACACAAATGGACGAGTCAATGCTGCCTTTGATGGACGCCAAGTGCAGTCGTAAACGGGTGCATCCCTGACCTACCCTACAGGGGTTAATTATCTTTACAACTGATTTCATGAGTATTTTATCGTCAAGTTCAATGTTGAGACGCGGCGCTCGTTAATGCGACAAGCGAGCTGTTGTTCTCGGGGCATATGTTATTATTCAAAGAAGCTTATTCGTTTGTTTCGAGAGGCTGTTAAGCTAAGCTGAGGAATGTAAGTTTAGGCCGCGTGTAGTGTCGCTCATTAGCGCTCATACGAGAGGTCCAGCCGGTTTTTTCGTCCGCCCAGATGTGAGCCTGGGTAAACAACAAACACTCCTCCTCCATTGTGTTACTGCATAAAAAATCGGACACCTGGATGTGTCAAATTGTTCACTCGGCCTGTGAGCCGCCGTGAGAATCGCAGCGAGCTTACGGACGATGTTTTCATTGTGATTAACGTTAGAGCGTCATTGAAATGTTTACTTAATAAGGGAAATTGTTGCTTTTCCATCTCTTACTTGCCATTGTGGATATTCAAACATTTTTGTACTCATAATTACGAATTTAAATATTAGGTAGTGAGTAGGTATTCACTAAGACACGTGTATGTGGTTGGTACCAATTATAGTCTTACGCAAGCAAGTGCGAATTGATGTCAGTACTCTGTTGTTTCAGTAAAGTGCGATGTTAATACGTGTCGTTAATGAATCAGTCAAAAGTAAACTTACATCAATGGACCTGTCTACGATCACGAGAACATGTAAAGGGTGGTTCACACGGTCTGTTCGATGTTTTTTATCCATTGTTCAAATATTGTTATAAAATAAACATCGCTGTTTTAATACGAGCAAAAAGCGAAGCCAATCCATATGTTGGGCGCGGTCTGCAAATAGAGTTCACGTCGAGAGCCGTTCTTAACAATACAAATAAACCAATTTGGGTTGAGGGCAAAAAAGCCCAAATGGTCCAACTGAGTAACTCGGTATTAGCATATTGAAGGGACCTATCTGTCGTCCTTTGTTTAAAATCAGCGACAGCGCATTCAATCATATCGATTGCGACAAAAAATAACGTATTTTATTGGCGTTTTTGCTGCGCCGGGGCAACTGCAGGTGGCGAACTTATTTAATTGTTTTGATTTTTTTGTTGACTGATTTGTTTTAACAGTTATAGAGGTTGTAAGTGATTTCAATTATACCTAAAAAAAATTTAAGCTGCGAACAAAAAAAATAAATATATAATACACATATTATATCAAATTGTGTTATTTATAGGTACTATTTTGCTACCTTAATGTATGTAATACATGTAATTTTTTTGTCTAATTGCCAACTAAATATAAATTATAAAAATAATTAAAACGGCAACTGGTTTAAGCAAAGCTTTTAGATGCTTGTAAGAAAATAAATGTTCCTATCAAATCAAATGTAAAGGCTCATAACTTTGATGTAAAATTAAAAAAAAAAAACAATAAAAATAGAACATTAATAAAAACGTAAGTACCTATTGTTTTATTTCGAAGTCATCTAAGCTTCTTATGTTGGAATAGCGATCAAAATATGGCCGTCTAAGGGCGCGCGGGGTCGGACAAAGATGTCCCGTGGCGAGCACCTGCGTGACATGTTTATGTGCCAATCGCCAAATTTACAACTACCCAAAACACCGACTTGCGGAAATAAAACGAAAGCCGCCAGCCTTCGACTCGCCGCTTACACTATTCAGTCAACACAAGTTCATACTCGCATCGACCAATTACACCCAAAAACGCACCGACCAATTAATATCATATTAAATTACACCAATACAAAACTCTACAATAAAACCACGCAGAATTAAAATGAAATCAGGCGTTTTACCAAATACGTAATCTCGTTTTAATCTTTAAATCATACGTTAATTACCATTTATTTACACGACACTTTTTACATAAGATTTACATAAGGTATTTAAGTAGTCGAGGCGGTTGTACAAAGTCGATTGTAAATTGCAAGGGAACCGGCTCGCAATCTTTCAGTAATTTAGTTGACAGTTAGTGCGGGACCGCCGTGCGTAGGACAAAGCTTATCTCGCCGCCGCATCTCGACTCTATTATGCGCCTTTTGACGCCGTCCAATGCGAACAACAGATCGTTTAGATAACAATCAATACAACCATCTAGCCTGTTTTTGATCACTTGAATTAAATACGAAAAGTAGTTGCCGCCTTCACTCCGCTATATACAATTTGCATATACCTAGCTGTCGGAGCGAGCGCGCACGTAAGACGTGTTACTTTTCATATATTTTAATGCAATGCAAAGTGCTACAGTCATGAATAATAACGACACAGATAAATTACATGTCCGACTGTCAAACGTTACAAATTCTACTTTCATAAATTCAAAAGTGAGTTCCGGTAACATTATTTTGTCATTACAATTTGTTTTTATTTAAAAGGATTCGAAAATATGAAAGGATAAATATGATGGTCGGTGACGGCGGGTCGGTGGCAGCGATCGTTAGCTGCCGTCCGCGCATAAATCACACCGTTTTATGAGAGCTCCCAATTTTTTTAATCGCAAGCTAATGAAATGCGAGCGCAGTATGGGACCCGGCTAGCGACATTAAAAACGACAAACCATAAGGACGGACAGTTTCTAATTATAATCCTGTCAAAGCTGCGATATAACAAAGAATTGATGATCACCTGTACCTACGCGGTGATTTTTATCTAACACACTGATCTCTAAGATAGTAGCTAGTTTTTTATTTACAATTTTTAATTAATAATTGACATATTGAGCCTCTATCTGGTATATGGGACTGTTATTTTCAATCAACAAGACCGTTCTGTATATCGTAGTCTGAAGTTTACGTCATGTTAATCAATTAAGAGTTAAATTATTAGCCGGTGTTCGGGATATTGTACGGACTTTCGCTAATAGTCGCGAAGAAAGATCCATCAAGCACAGGATCTCCGCTCGCCGTACCGTGATACCGCACTACCTAGAAGCACGTTAGCGAATGTCGAACTAATTACAAGCGTATGCACCCCGAGCAGAGCTCATTATTCATAACATCTTGGAACTGAACGGCGCCTGTATTTTAGGAAGCTTTTCGAGGAAGAGATACAGTCGCGAATTAAAGTCGCAGGAGGGCTCTGAGATGCCGACAAAGAGGCCGCCGCACGCGAACCGCACTCGATTCACAATTAAGCCAGTGTGTGTTAATTGGTATTAATTCGGTGTGTGTGGCGCAAGTGCTTGTCGAGAGAACACTACGATCCCGATAGTTTATGGGCGCCTATTACAGCAATCAAACCGACGTTAATCTCTTGTTATCTACTATTTATGTATATAAATGATTGAAAGAAAGCCGCGTCGTTTGAAGATTAATTAACGTATTTAATTAATAAATAAACTTTATTAAATTGAAATATTAAACATTAATTCTCGAAATGATTTATTAAGTTTAACAGTCCTACCGAGCATCAGATCGGTATGTTCGTCAGCGCAAAAATACAGCATTAATTAAATTTGTTATAATTCTTTTCGCAAATGCCTTTCTGATGTGAAGATAGCGGTATTTGTCCGGAGTGGCAGGTTTAATAAGAAGCCGATGTTGGACATGTCGAAATATTTGCTTTTTGCGAGTTCGCCGATCGCTTACCCCAAACGTTCACTATTATACGAGGAATCGCGCCAAGGCTGCGTAATGTGTCGAGCTCAAACGCGCCGCGCCCTCGCGAGCCGCAATTAGTGGATGGGTTGCGACATCATACTCCGTACTATTGACATTGAACTCTCGTTACATATTTCGAGGAAAAGAGCCCGTTTGTTGCCCTCTTACACGACATTAGATACGCACCTTATATCATCATACCAACAAACTTGAACTAAAAGGTGTCATATATTAGCAAGACTGTTATTTTATCTATTATGTACGAACATATTTGTTTTTATGCCGCGCAAACAATACAAGTATGGAAGTAATAACATCTGCAAATACTGCCTGTGAGTGTCTCTATATAATTGCAAATGTAAGCTGTTTAAAATAGAAGTATACAAAACAACATATTGCCGTTTAGTTTAAAGAAGTTTTAGTATTTGAACGTTAAGACCGTATTCCTTATAAGTCGTAAACATTTATGTCACGCTCGGATACATCTCGACTTATCACGAACGGTATTCTCACAACGACGAGTGGGTTACAACGACACCCAAGTGACACTTTTATTAAAAAATCGTGCTGTACTCGTCTGCTCACCCATTCCTGGAGTTAGGAGAATTACGTCATAGTACTCAACAATGTTAAGGGATTTTGAGTATTATGTTTCGAGAGTGTGGTTGAGAATTGTTTGGCTGGGTGTGGAGGGTGGAGAGGCCTGTCGGTTTCAGTAGCGTGGTAACAGATATAGATCATGGCGTTTTGTCGCGATGCTTGGCGATGGTATCTGGGCACGCGCGGTGGGTCTTTCAGTCGGGTTGGCTTGTAACAATGTTCGTGTTGTTTACATCTTTTTGAGGGTAACGTAAAGAATTCTCATTTATGTAGAACATTTGGTTGAAGCGGACTTATTATTATCAATTTTAACGTATTATGAAGCATATTTGAAATCATATTTCAACCAACTTAACTTTCCGATAAAAATGTATTCAGAATAGATATTCATATAAGAACGTAGCTAAACAAGATAAAGAAGGCATTCAATTGCTTGTTTTTAATATTTTAATGATTTAAAATAAAGTCATAACCATTATTTACCGAGAATGATGAAAGCGGCGCCACGAGCCATTTACATAGCATCATGAACTTGCCAGGAGCGATGTCTCTAAATCCCATTGGAGATTCTTTGCGTATGCGTATGATAAAAAAGCATAGAAACTTTACTGTTATATTTTAGAGTAATCGCACAGCAAAAAGAATGGAAATTGAAAAATTTGCTTAATTTTTTTCCATTTTCTTTTTAGCGTATTAAAGCGTAACTTAATAATGGTATATTGTAAAATTCACATTTAAAGTCTAAGAGGAGCTAAAAAAACGTTATTTAAACAATGTACAACATTGTCGTGTATCTGGATTGTACAGTGCAGCGTGTAATAGAATCTTAGCTGGCACTACACGGTACGTGCCCAAATTTTAATGAACGTGCGATGCCTCTAGTACGCACCCACTACACCTAATGATTCTATTCCGACTCTCTTTTCATAGTTGTGTACACATGTAGGGTCTGTATGGACACGTATGATCACTATGAACACGTAGGATGTACCTACTGTTGATAAAAAATATAAGTGGTACTATAACGACGTTGTGGTATTGTGTGAATGATCAAATAGTAAAGGAAGGAATAGTTTTAATCACACGAAATATTATCTAATGAATCTGAATTAACTAATTATTAAAACAGTTAGTACGATCAGCCTATTTATCCGCTAATAATAATCCGCTAATAATAATTAAATCAGTGCAAAGGTTAAAATGTTAATTTATTATTTGATAACAATCAATAATTTTACGTCTAAAAGAATTAACCCCAATTAAATCGTAAACCAAAATGATGAGCATCCGAGATGGTCTATGCGCGATACCGAGAAAGATATAATTCGTTTATTCGAGCATATTACATGTCGTTAGCGAATGATCGCTTGGAATCCGTGAGAATTCCCGACTTCCACGTAACATGGGTTAAACGCTTGTATCGATACCGATCTAACCGGGCTGCCCGTTGGCGCCATAAAAACAAAACACACGACCACTTTCTTCCTTAAATTATTCCAAGAATTTACGACGTTTCCCCTGACAAAAATGTTATAACCTAATGAGAAATTATCATCAGGGACTCGAGCAAAAAATGAATCAAGCGCCGCTCAGAAATGACGCAGAGCACATTTTTTAGTTCTAAATTAAATTTGTTGTTCACATATTCCTTTTTTACTGCAATCGATTGTTTCAGATGCGACAGCGTGATGACAATGCGCTTTTCAAATTCTCGGCAATATTTTTTGGTTGAAATTCAGAGAACGATGTACATGGCCGCATGTGTTGAGATAACAGTTTTGTCACTGCATTTAATGGGTGGAATGGATGGTGGTTTTGTTTCAAATCTCGAAGTTAATCAGGGAGGGGTCGCTCTCCCGAGGGACATTGCGATATGATCGTCGAGTAGCGTCGCCAGTTTGACGCGTGCTGCTTCTTCACGGAATTATCAATTACACACAATGACGTTACGCTTTTTGTCCTAACGACAAACTTACGTCATGTAAGCCTTTATTAAACTAAACGGTCACAACCAATTTGAAGTCGCACAAACAACTTCGTTTTACGGATATTAGGATTTTATAGTGATTGCGTGAAGTAAAATTAAGCAATTTAGCCTTTTCGAACACTTAAGTTTTTACGTTCAACAGGTTTTAGTGATTGTTATCTGTCTACGTTTTGAACATTATTTTTATCTTAATATTAAATTTAGTAACTGAATCTTATTAGAATTTCAAATTTAAGGTACAGTCGTAACTATTGCTAACTAAGCAAATCCTTTTTAATAAGCGTCTTCTATTATGTGACATGTGGAAAGAAATAGAAGATTTAACTACTTATTTCGTATCTTTTATTTGAAAAAATGTCAGTTACTAAGAAATATTGTATGTAGGTATATTAAATGTGTATTGGAACTATTCAGCGGAGTAAATGTTGGCTGTCAATTCTTAGGGACACATTGAGGAGTGACGAGTAGTCGAACGTTTGAGAGTTGGCTGTCATAATCTGATTATTAGTGCTGCATGCGCTGGGCGGGGCGCGCGGCGGGCGGCCGGCGACGCCGCAGGAGGTCGGCGCCTGCGCACCTCTCTCTCACACCCACGGCACCTACGCCGCACCAGACAGGGACGGCACCTGGCCCACGTAGCGACCAGGCGACAAACGACCCATGGTAAAACAAAAGGAATGCTGCAGGAGACGCTTTGAGGCGCCGGCGCCGAACTCCGCGCTCTAATCACCCATTTTAATTACGACATAGATCGAATCAATTAATCGGTATTTATGTTAAGACGGGCCGGGATGAGCGCACGCTATGTGAATTCGTGGCTGATTTCAGAGATATGATCGCATCTCTCGACTCTCGAATCATAATCCGGAGTCGGCTATAAAAATTAAGATGATTGAAGCCGCTCCGTGCAGCGATCGCTGTGCGGTGAGCCGGTGACTGAGACCACTCTCCGACGTTAAACCACGTAACGTCTCAGACATTTTTAATTATAACTTATGATTTTTAAAGCGAAATTGGGCGCGCCCTTCCCATCGAATAAGACGAGAATAAATAACGAGTTTTTATATTGTCTGTTTGTTTTTAAAATGGCGGGAGGTCCGCGCGACGACACGCGAGCGTTCTGCGCCGGCGCGCCTCGCCCATTTGTCATATTTTGTTTTTTCAATAAAAAAAAGAAACAACAACTCTAACCAACATTTGATTGTTTGTTCAACGATTATTGGGGTTAGTATTATCTCTGATAAAATACAGTTGGAGTATGTTACAGTCGTGTTGTATATTGTTTTAGATTTGGTTATTTATGGAGCAATAGACCCATCATTTGTTATGCCATAAAGTAAACCACTTTTTTAGGGCCATAAACATGTCAGTCACTGTAGAACACGGGCAGTCTATTACTAAGCCGATAATGAAATTATAGGCATTTTAGACAATTTAAATTTTCTTTAATTGGTTCCTCCCATACAATATGTATACTGTGTTGGATTGTGTGCAGAGTTAATTTACACGTATGCAGGTGGGAATATGGGAGAAGGGACGGTATATAGGAGCGAGCATGGCCGCTCCATCGACAGGTGTTAACTTCGCCCATGTACAGGCCGCGCTGCTCAAACGAACCGCCCAAATTTCATTGTTTGCGCTTTCTATTTATGCCACAAGCTTTATCCCCTCTATTGAAACGTGTTTGAACAGCCTCTAAAAGCACCCAGCGACACACCAATTTGAGAAGTTCTCTAACTTAATACGAGTGCGTGAGCTCACAATCGAAATCACTCAATCGCGGCGTGCAACTACTCGTAGCATTTATTAAGAATATGTTGAATATTTTGACCCATTTCGATTCCTGGCGCCAGGACAGGCGCCGGCGCGCCCCCGGCCTCTCGCGGGATCATTAATACAAAACAAACAAAAGTGACCTCTGGACCGGCGCGGGCAGTTAACGAGATTCACGAATAAAGCGGTAAATTATCGAAATTCTGTCGGGCAGCGCGGTGGTCCGCCCGCGGCCTTAGAAAAAACGCGTAGGAGACGGACGGGAGCTAAGACGAGAGTTAATTACACAAAAAGGCGATTCACGCGGCGTGGCAACAACGCAATGCTGCTACATCGGCCGCGCATGTGCGCTATTCACCTGCAAAAAGCCCAGCACCCCGTCCGAGCACATTTAATGAGCCCACCGAGGTTGTTACGGAACATCACCGCGGTGATTACTAACCGATAATTGCTGGACAAATTGAATTTAATGTTCCCGATAAGTGCGAGGCTCCGTGTTTGTCACGGGCAGGGCTGTGCGAATGTTTGCACTCCGAGATGGTAGGACGAGCGACGAGCGGTGACGGGGCGGGCCGCGAGCAGGAAACGTCGGAGGCGCCGTGATCGCTCCGACTGTGTAATTTCTTAGCTGCACGTTATCGATGGAAAAAAATAATTGTAGGGGTACAGTCGTAAAGCAAACAAGCTTATAATAAGGTGTAATTTGTGCTCGAGCATTTAGAGAAATGCACAAATTGCCGGGGCAGATGTTTGTTTTGTCTATGATGGAGGTCCGGCCGTACTCCCAAATTGCCCGTTAACAAGCCCCGCGTCAGATTCGGCAGCCCTAATGGCTTTTCGTTAAGTTTTTGTTGTTATTTTGGAATTAATGGCGGATAACCAACATGTTTGGTGATTGGACCGGAGACTGCTCGTGACAGCTGCATTATGATTGCTTTTATTTCGATTACTAAAATATATACGTTTAAAGATGACGAATTATATAATTCACGGTGAAATGTTACATTTTTTATGATGACACTTATACACATTTACAATTGCTTTTTCAATGAAATATTTTACATCAAGGGCGATATATTTTCCCGTAGAACACTTTATTACGAAAGAAAAAGTACGAAAATTTTCGTGTGTGACGTTGTGTCATTAGTGTCTATATCGACTGAAATTCAGAGGAAGCCATTACCCATTCACCTAAAATATAAATAAAAATAACTTACCGTCCTCCCTTAGTAATGATCATTTCAGTGCCGATATCGTGAAACCGTCGCCACAGATCACCGTTCAGAAGTCGCGCTTCACAAGCCGGAGGCTCTGCGTCGGCGCCTACTCTGTGCTCTATAACAAATAATAATAATTATATATATAACAATGATAAATAACTAAATAATTAACTATAAAACAAATAAAATACATTAATATACAGTAATATTTTTAATTAGAACGATGTATAACGTTTATCTTCAGCATAGTTAATAAGAGTTTACGTCTGAGTTTTCTGTAAGTAAATTATTTACTCAGATTCTATAATCGATTATTAACGTTCTTTAAAATTCTATTTAAGTTTAATTTTGCTACCTACATACAGCTTAACAGTCATATAGACAACTAACTGACCCGTGCCCACTTCGTTGGGCATTATGCTAATTATCCTTTTCGGTTTTTCGATGTGGCTTTCTATTGGTGAAAAAATTTTTAAAATCGGTTCAGTAGATCCCGAGATTACCCCTTACAATTTAACAAACACACAAACTTTTCTACTTTATAATAATAGTATAGATTTAAATACTCAGATGCTTATTTGTATAAACTATGCATAAGGTTTTACCGTTATTTCAAATTTATTTTGCTATGATATGTATATTATATTGATTATAAAGAAGATATTTACATATTACCTCATAAGAAATTTCATAAGTAATGTTATATAATGATTTTGTATTTAGGATGGAGCGGCAATGACAATTTAATGGAAAGCGTGGGCCTTGTATACCCGTAGGTATATATAGAATGTTAGTAATGCTTTAAACTTTTTCAGGAATCAATTAAATGTATTATTCCATTTTATATATCTCGTTCAATTGTTATCATTCCAATCGCCTCATATTAATCTATTAATAATTAATCTATCTATTAAAAACAATAAATTATAAATAAGGGCGTTCATTACAAATTGAAATTAATTACATTTGTACAAAGTAACAGCAAGCATAAGGTATTTAAAAGATGAGCTCACATAAGGTTATATTTGTAAATTGTAATCGCGGGCGGCACGTTTGATGTCTTATTCATGAACCAATCAAATATTCAACGATTGGCAATGCGGGCTTTTGACCGCTAAACATTCGTAAATCGTAGCCTTGATTTTTACGATTTTATGTTAAGGTTCGAGAAAGTAACACTTTTTATAAACGTTTAAATATATTTGTTACTCCAAGCCCTTGCTGTTTACCCTTGTTAAAATATTATAACGCGAATTATTTTTCTAAGTATGTAGGTATATGTTATAATATGAAGCTTTCTCTTATTATGAAAAAGAAATGTTATTTTAAACTTGGCTGTGTTTTTAATGAGAACAGTCTTTGGTAGTTCGGAATCTATAAGTTATAACTTATCCTATACTCGTAAAAGTACCTTTATTGTAATTATCAAACATTCTTTTCATTATCGAAAAACAATTGATGAAAAAATCATACCGTATTAGGTATCTATCACTATCACCTTAGTTTTACCTTGCAAAAAAATATTTATACCCAAAATAATATTTACATATTAATAGTAAATTAGTATGGATCACTTATTTCAAAAAATACTTTATGTACATTTTGTTTGGATAGACGAAATTGGTACCTACATACATTCAAAGGTTTTTTTCACGTTATAAAAATAGTTTTAATTTAATATAATACAATATATTATAGTTCTGAATAACGCATCGATTAATTATTATTATTTAGACTTGTATTTTAAATATTTATTTATAAGTAGGTATAAAATTGCATCCTACCTATCCAAATGAGAATAGGTCGTAGTAAATTATAGTCGACTTATTAATAATAAGGAACAAGAAGATTATATTTGTATTATTGATAATAATTTATTTTACAGCATAAGATAATTAAAAGAAAAACGCAACTCCCAAGATAGTAAAAATTGTTTTTCAGTCTGTTACATCCAAATCATGTCACACGACAGCGAAGATTAATATCTAGATTTTAAAAAGCGCTCCTTATGAAACAATAATTTATTACACACTTTATGGTACACTCTTAAGCAGAAACATAACACAGAAGATGGATATTTATTTGCAAAAAGTATCAAGATATGAGACCAATCACAATTCATACTTTATTATGTTATCAACAATCGTTTCATTCTAATCTCATTTTTTGTGATACAAACTGATATTTCGATCGTATCTTTTCAATTTAGCGAATATATATTTATTGCTAAATATCATGTTGCAATGGATGGAACTCGGCCATTTTGAACTCTTGTTTTTACCTGGAATATATTCTGCTTATGAATTCGCATAGCTTAATTAATGCGCTCAAATATTACTTCTTGGAATATCGAGCTCGTTTCGAACATGGAAATATTTTCTTTAAAATACATGTTTATCATACCTAAATTATAATACGTCGTACTTACTGATAAGTATACCTAATCTATCTATTTATTAGAAACTATAAAGGATTATGCTTTTTTATTTAATGGCTGTTATACGTAAAATATGGTAGGGAGATATCTGACATTTTTTAATAGTTGTGTTTGTAGGTGTGTGTATGTAGGTAGTAGCGATCCGACGGGAAATTATTGTAATGAAGAAAATCATCTAAGTTCGCCAGCTTTGAGTTTGTTTTTATACATACTTAAAAGCAGTTTAAACTAAGTTTTAAAACACAAAAAAATTATTATATAATGGAATTATTACTGTCGTATTATTTACAATAAGCACGAAACGTATATATGAGTTAGTTACCTAAAATATTAAAAAATATTTCTTGAATATTTAATATGAATATTGTAATTTGGAAAATCTTAGGTTTTACGAGGAAAAGTCCAATCATTTACGAATGTCCTTAAAAAGACATCAACGCGCTTGAGCACTATAATTTTATCTGTCCTTATATTTACATAAACACGCAAAGATAATCGCATTATATTGAGTTATGTTTTAAATAAAATTTTATTCAATTATGAGAATCTTGTAAAAAGAATGAGTTGGCTATGCGAATAAATTTATGAAGACTATTTCCAACTAGTTTCTGTAAGTTAACTTAGTAACATGTAGGTACTAAGTGAAGATATTATGATATTTTTAAAAACACTTGCTTAAAACATTAAGTCTTTAGACCCCTTTTATTCCATTTCTAAATATTATTTTGAACTTAAACATTAAATTATTAATGTAAAATTAAACAATATAATATGTAGATATCTCTCAATTCTCTCAATAGAAAATGAAAAATAATACCCAATCGTTATTGAACTATGACTTAAAACACAATTCGTTTAATGAGCAATATTAGTAGGACAAGTAACGTAGGGTATCTGAACAAAACATCCATTGTCAAGTTTCGATTAGAATACCCACATTTAACTGGCTATGAATAATGATAACAATAAAAGTTAGGGCGTACCTGTCTTATTCTTAAACCTATCCTATAGGTACACTTATATCATACATTCAGCCGGACGACAATCTATTTGTTAGCAATAAAATAAAACTTAATTTTATAACCTATCAAGATGACAGTATTTACTAATTACCTTTATACCGTCAATTAGTGTCAAAACTTGCAATGTAATAGCTATTCAAAACATCAACTTACGCAATCCACTCAAAGAAGCAGCGTGCAGCATTTGCTGCCTCAGCAGATATTCACTGAAATGCGCCTGATCCATCATCATTTCTAATCAACGACAGTCACTATCACTTCACTATAACATATCCCGAATGAGAGTTCAAAACTACAATCGCTCCACACAATATGAACGACAAACAAATAGTTCAAATCGTAGGCTCACAGTAACACGTTCAAACGAATAAGAATCAGTTAGATGCGTGTTGTCAGTACAACAGCTGGGTTAATACTGACGCCGTGTTGTAGATCGGGCGGCGCGTGCGCATGGCCACGCCCCTTTTGCTCTGATTGGTGGAAGTATAACTAATGATTCTGTAAAGCCTTCGTTTAGCCAGTATGATCTAATATACCATGCCTTCGTATAGCCGCGAGCTTTCCACCCCCCGTCAACTGACGTCTGCGTAGGCGCATGTAACTATGGAAACCCATTGTTAAAGTTTTATATTTCGTTCGAATACGCTGAGGCGAAAAGATATAGATTGGTTGTGCTCAGAATACGTTTACATTTTTCTGTAATTGTTTCCTATTTACCTGCCTACGAAAAATAAATAAAATAATGATTTATATAAAATGTTTTTTTTTGCAGTTGATCGCTTGATTATTAAATGTTTAATAAAAGGTTATTAGTACTTTTTTGTATTGAGAAATTATATGTATTTCAATTTCAAACTAAAAAAAAAAGAAAGTTTTAAATACAACATGTAGGTACGATGTTTTGTAGTGTGCTATAATAGGTTAATTCATATAGGTTAACTGAAATAATTTTAATTTTGTTTGTTTAGATTTTAGTGAGGAGAAGGTGGTTGTAATACTTTGAACATAGGTAATATGTATTTCACCTAGCGTAGATTTCATACACTTAAGACTAATACCTATTTATTTAAAACTATAAGAATTTAGTTATTTGTTATATCGTAGTAGGTAGGTACTAGGTACTCATGTACCTACCTATTCCTTATTCGATGACGGGCAACTAGAACTTTTCCTGGTGGTATGCGACCATATCTGTTAATAGACATTCGTCAGTCTAGGAGGTTCGCTTACCTATGCAAGAACATGCCATGAATTCGCAACGGTTTTTATGGGATGGAAATAGTAGGTAGGCCTATGAGCCTTCTCAATTCGAACTAATAGTACCTATTTATGTTCTACCTAAAGCTTTTTTTAGCCTTTTTTTTTTAAGTACGTAACTGTTTATTGATTTTAGATTAATAGGTACTTATACCTAAGGTAATATAAAATAATAAATTTTAATGACGATGTTTCGATTCCAGTCATCGTTTGGTATTTACCAAATTTAATTAACTTAAAGTTGTGGAATTAGCAAATCGTTAAATTTCCTTAAAAAAATGTTCTATCAAGAATTCATACAAAATTTTATAAGTTACTATTATTAAGTACCAATTTTATTTACATACTAAAAGCACCATATACATAGCTTTGTTATAAGGAAATATTCGCCGTAAGTTATCAATGCGTTTCGTTCTCATTAAGGGTGACACACGCTAGGTATAAAAGAGGACCTCATTAGTTATGCATTTAGTATTTAATCTTCGCGCATCCGGTGATAATGGGCCAAGGGGTGAGTAAGCTGATAAGGTGGTGATTACTCGTATCGATAATGATAGCTTTTCGTAACTCAGAAGAGTAAATGCAAAATTTTTTAAATGTTATTGCGATGATGACTAGTCATTTGATACATTGTTTTTTATTGATAAAAGCACAATAGAATTACATATCACTTAAAGAGTGTACCTAATGCAATTTGTAAGTGCGTATTAGGTATGTCATTAATAGAAGCTGAGTTTTTGGTAATAAGGTAATTTTGAAATTGATTTTGTACCTAGGTAAGTACTTTGTTATCTACCTATAAATGCACGATAATATGCGGAGCTAGTAGTACCTATTGTTTCGTCACGTCACTAAACTGCCGTAGGTAAATACCTAATAAGTATTTACTGAGGTTGTACTAAAAAGTATAAATAATCTAAATACTGGTCCAACACGAATAGTGGGAATGATTTCATGCGTCTATCCCGTTGTATACTTACTTAGATCTTTGAAATTATGTAAAGTTACCGAAACATTATTTTTTGCGCGGAATTAATCAATTGTAAATCATCGTTAATGTCGTAATACCTTGTCATAATTTTATTTGCGCTATACCTAATTTTAATTTATTTACAATTGATTTTTTTTTATATTTTAACTAAATAGGTACGTTGTTATAGGTGTTCATAATATATGCACGTACATAATTTCTCATCACTTTTTTAATATAAGATAATTCTTCTTTTGGAAATTTTAATGTCAAAGCTAAAGATCAAAGAAAATAAAATAACGCGGCTTTACAAACTCTACTTTATGTTATTAAAATCAACATTGCGTATAAAAAAACATCTCATCTTGCTGCGCGCGCGCCGTCGCCAATAGATATAAGTAGGTATGTTTGTAGGCAGAGTTTTTAAGAATATTTCAACAAATATCAAATAGGATGCGGTAGGAAAATAAATTGCTTAAGTAACCGATAAGGTTACAGTAAACTCATTAATTTAATAGTTATTAATTTAAGTTGGGAATTGCAAAACCTTACAATACCTAGGTACCTACTGAGTTTATAATACTTAGTAGATATGTACCTACCTACCTTTTGCGAATAATGTTTTCTAGTTACAGATAAAAATGTCAAAAAGCCCTTATGCACCCATCCAATTCTAAAAAAAATATTTTATTAAATGCGTGTCCAATAAAGATAGGAGTATGTAACAATATAATATGTAAATTGTTACTCACTCTCGAATTAAAGTAAATTCAACTAATGAGATGAATTTACTTTAATTGCTGGCACGGCAATACTAATAGATAGGTATCTACAGTGTAAATTAAATATCTAGATATTATAATAAAAAATAATTATTATTACCTAGGAGTAATCATACATCCATACTAATATTATAAATGCGAAAGTAACTCTGTCTGTCCGTCTGTCTGTTACGCTTTCACGCCAAAACTACAGAACCGATTGTATTGAAATTTGGTACACAGATGGTCTAGAGCCTGAGATAAAACATAGGCTACTTTTTAACTGAAAAAACGGGTTATAAGGGGGGAAGGGGGGGGGGTCACAGTTTATATGAAATTCCACGCGGACGGAGTCCCGGGCAACTGCTAGTTTTAAATAAACTTAATACTTACTTGTCCGACTTTAGTTACCGGATAGGTATTAGGGTTTGTAATATCACAAATAACTTAGTGTACTTCGAATGGCACTTAAAACTGATAATCGTAATTAAAAAAATATTTTTTTTCCTCTACATAAATCTATTAAACAGTCACAAGAAAATACTAACTAGTA
The DNA here is from genome assembly GCA_026213755.1 of Eurema hecabe. Classification (NCBI taxonomy): domain Eukaryota; kingdom Metazoa; phylum Arthropoda; class Insecta; order Lepidoptera; family Pieridae; genus Terias; species Terias hecabe. The sequence continues at coordinate 7,994,812 of JADANM010001810.1, forward strand.
GGTAATTGACTGACTTTAAAATATATTAATCTCTAAGAATATGCACCGAATATGGCGAAAATAAACGCGACTTTTTTGCAGTGTTTATATTGATATAATTTTTAAGCTTTATAATTGTCAAGTTTTATTTTAATTTGTTTTAATCGGAACAGCATCAAATATACCTACTCATATTCAGAAGGCTTAAGTGATTCAACTACATTTATCCTAAGTACTACGCCATCTAGTGCCGGTAGTAGCCGGTAATAAATCCAAGTCAAGCCAAGCTAAACCGTCTCAGAAATATCGTCAAATGATATAAATATGCGAACCGAATAAAATAAAATATTTTACATTAGATTCTTTTTTTTGGTTCGAGAATAATATTTTTTCACTGGCCTGAGGTTTTGTTTGCCAACCTTAGCGTAAAAATATATTTAATCGACATCACAATAAGAGAATAAAATAGAACTGAATGAAAAAAAAAAGTTATAATCGATTCATTATAATCGATTTTCTATATTTTCTGATTACTGTAATTTTGTTGATATATACATTTTTTTAATAATGCATATTATAAGTTAAAGTTTTAAATACGATTTTGAATGATATAAATAAGTAAAATAAATAAACAAAATTTGATTTTCACACTAGAGTATAATCATTACCTTTTCTAAATAAACTAAAACGCTAGTATCAAATTCCATATAGGTAAGAATTTTAAGAAGGTCAACACAATTATTAAACGTCAAAGTCAAATTAAAATTATCTCCGATTTAATCCCATTTCTCGTAATTGGATAAATTTCTATAAACACTAAACAGTCTTATCTGGGACAAGAAATGTAGAATATAAAGATTTTTTACACAGAACATGACGAAGATAGTAAAAGTGTCGCGGTAGTAGGCGAAAACAGTGCGTATCGAGATGCCCCCTTATCGTGACAGTTAAAACAGAAAACAAAGCCTATTTGTGTACAAATTATATTTAAACTCTGCCATCAAAATGTTTTCGAAAAGCGTAACCACAAAGGATTCGTTCTTGGAGCAAATGAAAGCGGCACGAGAAGAACGAGCGCTAGAAAAGAAACGAGAACAGTCTGCCATAAAAATACAAGCCATAGTTCGAGGCTGGTTGGCTAGACAAAAGTTTGTCAAGCTTATTTTGTAAGTATATTTACTTAAAAAAAGCTTATTGAATAAACACAAGAAAAGTGACTGAACACTACTAATTCCTTGCTATACTGAATAATTGGCGAATAGTCCAATAATAACAGTAACTTAAATTAATCTAATAGCCTAATAATAATAATAAGTCAACCTAATAAAGTATGATAAATTAAATAGGTACATTTATTAAATTTGATACATTATATTGTTATTTATTCCCGAATTAATATCTGATAAAATTTTAACTCAATTTTCAGAGATGAATTCGACCAATTGTTACCTGAATCAAATCATGGATCTCAAGATGAGGGTCAGCAACCTGAGTTTGTACAAGCCTTGGATGTATATAAAGTGACTTGCCATTTATTTTTAATTTTTAAACCTCAAAGAGACAAGAAGAGATTTGAGAAACTCTGTAAATATATTGTTCAGAGTCTCCACTCAGATTCAGTTAAGATATCTTATGTGGGGGTCTTTTTAAATAAAGAGTACAGGTATGTTTTCTTTTTAATTTAATTGACAAGTATGTGATATAAATCTTTTTGAATGTAAAAAAAAGTGATGTTTATATTTTAACATATTATAAGAGATATATTAATTGTTACAAATTATTTTCAATTTTATACACAACTAGCTGACCCGTACCTACTTCTTTGGGCATAATGTTAGTTATCCTTTTCGATTTTTTTGTAGCCTACGACACTCGGCAATAATGTGGCTATCTATTGGTGAAAGAATTTTTAAAATTGGATCAGTAGATCCCGAGATTACCCTTTACAATTTAACATACACACAAACTTTACTTCTTTATAATATTAGTATATATATAAGACTTTATTTTACTTACAGCTTAAGCTGGATAGCACATATAAAAGACCTCCTGTACAAATGTTGCCAGTATCTGGAAGAGCTTAAACCTGAATCGCCAGTAGACATGCAAAGTATTCTCATTCATTTGCACACCCTGTTGGAGTTTACTGCCATCAACACATGGGCATTGACTCGCCTTAAAAACTTTGATAAGCTTCGTGGTGGGATGACGCAGCTGTGTGCCAATGTTATGGGGTCATTATTTCATAGGGGTTATTATCTAACATTAAAAGTGAGTATTCATTATGATTATGGGATATTTTTCATTACCTGTGAAATATTTCCTCCACATAGTTATTTAATACTGTCTTTTTGTACTATTAAGGTTTGAGGACACTATGGAAATTAATCTATGACTTGTTTTTAGTTTTTAAGTTTAACCCAATTGTAAACATCTATAGTTGGGCATCTTGCTTTACAGAATTCAATAAAATTTAAGATCTGTATACACTAACTATTCATGATATATGTCGTATTTCAGTCCCTACTTCTAAGAGGTCTGTGCAGAGAAAAAGTCAGCTTAAAGAATATTGCGCTATCTGCAATTGTAGCACTAGCACTTCGACCACTCATTTCAGCACAGTTCTCTGAGAAATTACTGACAATGTTCATTATACAAATTCTGTCAGTACCAACATTGGTGTATCACTTACAACAAATATCGCCTGAGGTGAGTAACAGTCGGCAAGGCTTTTTTGGAGTATTCAATTCTGCCGTTGTATAAATAAGAAAAAATATATAGTTTACAATTTTTGCTTCGCTCATCAATAACTTTATGCTTAAAGAATATTTTTATCTACTGAAGAAAGATTTTGATCTAAAAATACTTAGAGCCTCAACAATAACTTCCATGTTTTATTAGTTTTCAATTCAACAGAGAAGTCTAGTGAATTGTTCTGTTGATATATTCTCTTGCGGCTAGGTAAATGAATTAAACTTCAAGACTAAAACTATTATGTATAATATTTTTCAGTCAATATCCACTTTTCGCACACATGCTCTGTTCCACAAATCAATAGAGTTCCTGAGTGCAGATCAGAATATGAGAATAGTTTTCAATACATTGGAGGGGAACTATGCTTTATGCTTACTCGGGAACTTAATTCAGTTGGCTCATATTGAGAGAGATCACACTCAATCAGATACATTTTATCCTACTTTTGTGGTAAGTCATAAGTATATTATTATGTTTAAATATCCCTTAATAGGGACACCTTTATTATATATTTTTTGTTGGATTAAAAGTATTTTATTATTTAATAATTACTTGAAAAAGTTATTATTCAAGAAGACGTGGTTGTTAATCTAATTGTGTGCATTTCTATTTTATTAGAGTTATTTTGATATGTATTAAGGTTAGCTATATCAAAGTATATTTTTATTTTTCAGCTTGTTGTAACCAGGTTCCTGGACAGCTGTCAGCAATATGTTGTCTGTAAGAAAGGCAACTTGAGCAACTGGCACCCAGTTCTTGGTTGGTTCTCACAAAGTTTCGACGCATTCTTACCTCCAGCTATGGGAAATCTACGAACTCAATTATCATTTTTATGGGGATCCCCATTGTTAAAGAAGTTACTAGCTAACCCTTTGAAAGAGATGTTGGAAGGTGGTATCAGT
>JADANM010001810.1:8034841-8069127 GCA_026213755.1 Eurema hecabe
TTATCAATCATGTACAGAAATATAATCCTTAGTCTATGCCGTCGACGCGCTGCGAGATAGATGAGATCTCGTGTTTTTGTTTATACATGTACGTACTTCATTATACTGTATATGTTGAACATAGACAAGTTTATATAGTTTATACATAATTGATAGAACCTATTTGAACTGTACACCTTATTTTCATTATTTTTTACGAGCAAGAGAATTGTGTCGCTTTCTTATTTGGTTTAATGGAAATGTTAAGCAAAGTAAGCTCATATGACCTATGTCTTAAATATTAATAGAATTTCTGCCGTTGTTAAAAAATAGGATCAATTCGTTATAAGACTCTTTGTAGGTGGTACTCAAACGTTTTTTAACATTAAGTAAATATGGAAAATCTAATATAATAAGCGTGTCACTAAAATGGAAAATTCAGTATAATTTTTATGTTCAGATGCAAAAATATGTGGGTTTTGATGTGTGTGTAACATCACTTTTGTTTTACTTGACCTACTATCGTTATTTGTTAATGTCGCTGTATACATGTTTAACGTTGTTAATTAACGACGTATTGCGATATCGCACAATAAAGCACTTTGACCGCATTTCCTATGAACTAATTAATCAAATATCGGTAACTCATGCCTATTGCCTTTAAACCATTTAACCGATTTTTATACAAAAGTTTTAGCAATCTCCGTCACGTCATTTAATTATCTAGGACTAGCAATGTTATTGTTTACTATTGACGTTGGGTTATTCAGGAAAAGCGAGCTCAACAAAATAATGTTATAATAGTCGCTCTTGTTTTTCTATTTTATTTTTTGTGATCGCACCGCGGAACCAGTATTGTTTCGCTTTGAATCATTTCGTAAGTGAACCACTTTGAAATTTATCGCCAGTATGGAAGCTATTTAAATAACCAGCTGACATGATACAGAGCATTATTATTTCACTGACGAGCCTCCGACGTTTACATTCATTTATTCGTACCTCGGATAATGTCTTATCTTTATTCACTATAGAGTGACGTCAGAGACTGGCCTATGGCTACGGACGGCTTGAGTAGCTGGCATTATGGATGCTTATCAAGACAATTGTTAAGATTTAGAAGATAATTCTTTTAGTGGAAAATATAATTTCGTAGCGCGTCGGTGGTCCGTTTTATGTTAACACGACGAAGTTATAAATGCTAATGGTAGCCCAAATGACGACAAACTGAATTATATTGTCTAGTTGTATTTGTATGCGGGGAGCGCGACCAAGTTTCCGTTTGAGACCCCATGTGAAAACGATTTACACAATGTCGAATTGCCTACCTGCGCTGCAAAACCTCTCCTCGCTCCCCTCGGTCAGACCCGACCAGTTTCTAATAGCTCTCGGCTAATATGGAAGATAACTGTACTCAGGGTTTCATTCCTTGTACCTGCTTGAGGCTTCGCTATTATTTAATTTTATTGCATCTTGTAAATATCCATTGAATGTCCCATTAAGTATCACCGTAAGAAGCAGCGCTTAGGTGGACAGTTCTTTAGAAATGGTATCGTTATAAAACGTTTGAGTAATTACCTAGTATTCAAAGTTCAGGCTACTTTTTAAAATTAAATATACAATTGTCCCAACTTCTTAGGAGTAATTACAGCCCTATAATCAACATGTGATGTGGTGATGTATCAAATTGCGTAAATTCGGTCAGTGCTGATGTCGTAGTTTTGGTGGATTTATTATATTGAACACACTAGCAACTTTCTTGAATATTATTTTATTCATTTATTTATTCTTTGTTACAATATAGTTCTTACAATTAAACAATCTTAAAAACTATTGGAAATGTTGTAACTGGCGGCCTTATCACTACAAAGTGATTTCTGCCAGGCAACCAAACAAGTGAAAAATCGTACAATATCAATATATTAAAACGATGTTAAGTTGGAATATGGTAAAATATTTGTCAATAAAACCGTCTCGTCGTATAATATTTGTCTTCACAAAACAAAATACGGAAAAGACAGATTTATTGTAACAAATATATTTTGCAGGAGTATAAAATTGATTCTATAAAATATCGCAGTCTAGTTAGCTATAAGGCTATCGACCTACATAATCTCCAAACGAAATTAAACACGACGGTGTGTCTTCAGCACGTGCGATTGTCGGTAACGTGGCGCCGTAAAACGTGCTTCGATAAAACGTTATTTTAATATGTCGCCTTCAAATGTACCCGCTTTCACGGCAGTTGTACAACTCGCGATTTTTGGCCCACTGATCTCTTTCATCATTGACGTACGGGACACACGTTCTACACCCATCATAGCAGTTTTTAAAGTAGGTACATATTTTGAAACAAATGTTTTGTAATACCATGACGATTCAAAAGTGTTACTATATGTAGCCTAATTGAATAAAGATACTAATAACTTTGACTTCAAGGACATTCTTACTTCAATTTTAACATTAAAATTGATATATTTTTAGCGTAATAAGCTTTAGTTCTTTATTTAATCACGTCTTTGTAATGTCCTTAACGTTTTATCGAATTGTAAGAACCAAAATGAGTAGGTGCAAGTCACGTTGCAGTATTCAAAGCACGGCATGGCCCTCTTTTACTTGCGGAACTATAAAAGTGCACTTATCCGGATTTCTTAGTGGTGTTAAAATTTCTTGACCTCGATTCTTGCACCGGTCACGTGCTTTGGAAATTCTAAGCACACGGTCGTTCCGATACTATTGCACTTTACATGCAGTTTTAGCGAACGCTGCTGTAAAGTGAATATTTTATGTACAATAATAATTTTGTTACTGGAAACGAAATAATCAGACAGTTTTGTTGCCCTTTTTGATTAGTTACTAATACAAGTTCTATATTAAGAAAAGTTTGCGTTTGTAAGTGAATCGCATATATTACATTCTTCTAGGGTGGCAATAAAAGGGCCACCAATCCACACGCAAAATAGGCGCACATAGAGTTTGAGTTGCGGACACTAGCCCGCGCATATACATTCTTCCCGCCGTTAAGCTCTACGACTAAGTAGCTACTGTATAATAAATGTTATTGGCAAGCAATGTTTTGTAATGACCCTCATGTGAAAAGCAATTACAAAAAGGAGCTTCCATATAAAAAGAGTCCTTCGAGCAAATGTATTTTGCTTTACGTATCTAATTTTATTTCCAGTCTATACGGCTAGGAAGGAATTACATTAGAGATGCGATCAGCTTGCTTAAGTTAAATGAATAACGCCAGTGCCAAGTCGGGCCCAGCTGAGCGAGATGGAATCTGTGATAATTGCATCTGGCGCGGAACACATGTCGCTGAACACCAGTTTTTTAACGAACTTAATAAATCTATTGGCGATCGTTAATGAAGATTAATGATACGAATATATTTAAATGTCAAAAATATAGGTATGTAGATACGAAGCGATGTATTAAGCTTGAATTAATTTTAACCATAATTCTGTATCTTAATGTATTTGTGCGCGTTTTAGATATAAAAGTTAATATCTTACATTGATATTGAAGTTTACAAATTACTATATAATACGGATATAACATAGATTTTTTTTTACGTGCATAGCCTTAAATTGTTTAGGTAAAGCGTAATTCATAACATAGGTATATTATTTGTAGATAAGTTACGTATATTGCGTAACTTACTTTAACTTTCTTGATAATCTGTCAGTCTAACTCAACTTTAATAAAATAAATAAATATATTTAAAAAATAACAATTACAGACATTATTTTAGTACCAGCTTCGTACACTTTTTCAACATTTTTTGTACTGCATTTAAAATTAGATTTATGTAGATGATAATAGTAACGTAATTGTGCTCTGTTTAGGTATAAGCTATTTTCAAGTACCCAAGCTCCCAATAAGTTCATGTTATGAATTACGTCATCAAGGCAGCCAGTCCGTAATTTAACTGCATACATCCGGAGATGCAGCCTCCTTGATTGCCCTCACACCGTGCTCGAATTAAGCTGTCGTCTTGCGATGGGCAAAGCTTATCATTTAATCATAATATCTAAGTACTCGCCGAGCCCCACGGTGATGTTGTTTCTCCTCTCATAGTAGGTTTAAAAAGTAGCTTTAAAGGTGCTAATTCAGAAATCTACATGTATACCAAACTTGTTAAATCCATTTTGGCTAATAAAATTACATCCAACTTAAGATTTACGTCGTCAGAAACTTGCGTAATTATAATATTAGTAACGATTACTTATTATGTAGGTAGGTACAGAGGTAATGTTGTAAGAATATGCATCGGATAACTTAAATGTCTGAAAGTTTTAATTTAATCTTTATTTTAGTTACTACACTGCTGAATAGTATATACACACCAAATTACAGGGAGTGTAATTATATACATGCATATATCTGTTTGTTGCGAAAATCGACTAAATATATTTTGGCTCTAGTGTTACATGTAGATGAGACCTAGAATTACTTTTATAAAGAATAAAAAAACATACTAGATGATATGACCATGACGTTTAAAAAGTGTTACTATATGTAGCCTAGTTAAATAAAGATACTTTTGACTTTGGTTTTGACCTATAACTAGTTAGGTAGGTATACACGATCATCTAGCAAGAGATACGAGTTGCGTCATCAACGCGACGGAATCCTTAATTTAACTGCGCTCGACCTCCCTGATTACCCTGACTCCGTATCTCGAAATTAACCTTCCTTCCTACCGTCTCTTAGTGAGCTTGTATACAGGTAATATGAGATTTTTGCCTAAAGCCTGAAGTTTCTTGTATGTTTTTGTTAATTAGTGTCAAAAGTTTAAGTGGACGGAATCCCGTTAGGTAATAAGGGTAACACTTTGATTGATTGGATACAAGTTAATGCTAGTAGTGTTATGTAATTGTTCATCGATTGTAATATAATATCTATTTAAAGTTTATTTAACTATTCTACTATTATAGACAGAAAAGATTTGACTGTTTGCTTATATAGATTACAAAATAATTTGAAAATAAAAATGTTCTTTGTACTATCCTTAGTTAACATAAGCTTTTTATCATTACTATGAAGCTCTTAGCTCGCAAACGAAACCGTGGCGTGCAGCTAGTGTTTTATAGAAGTTTTTTTATGAACAAAAGCGGACGCTACAGAACTACGCACGGCGAAATTCTGCGACAATATTGTTTTTAAACATGAAATCCCGTTGCGTTTCTTAAAATACCATTGTTCAGTGGATAGTACATTCCGCGTAGCAGTACCTGCGTATTTGGTGTTATTGTTGTCATTGCAAAATAAACTTGACACCGCAAACAAATGCGCTCAAATAATTTGACTTAAATGAGCTCTGAATTGAGAGCTCTTGATAAAACTCCCACGTGTATTGAAAATTGTGCGAATATTGCTCAAATATTTACCTACGTATTGTGTATACGGATGTTTTTGTTCAATTAATGTTCAATCATGATCTTTTCTTCTATATATTTATTTTCGTACTGAATTTGATGTGAAAATACATATTTAAAAGTTATAACTTACATAGAGGTACATTAATAGAGGTTACTCTTCTAGAAGTAATTAATGTAGAGACGAGCTAGGTAAATAATGTCTTAGTTATGTTCTTTTAATTATATTAATGATCCATTCTAATATTATAAAGAAAAGATGAGATTTGCCTGTTGTGAGTGGGTTTCAAAACTTATCAACATCAACATTATCCTTGAAGGAATTGCAATAAAGCACGCATATATAACGTATTCAACTTAAATAAAAGCGTAAGCTTTATACTTTTGTCTTATATTTACTATGTATCACGCTTCTAATTACCTATTTTTTTCTTTACAGGTAAGTGATTCAACAACAAAAGCATCCTTGATAGGTGTGAGTTAAAAAACGATTTTAATCATAATTCCTGGCGTAGCTGCGACTAATTAGAATGATTGCAATTTTGATGCCCTCTGATTTCCCTGACACGGTTCTTCAATAAAAACAGGTCAGCAGGTGTTCAAATTGTTTCTTCATCGCGCCGTAATCTTGAATCCATGGCAGTAGGTACTTAGTATGACTACGGTAATAGACATTGCAGCGTTCATGGAAGTCTAATAAAACATTGATGGAGCAATTATATACTTTATCGTTTTGCGTTAACGACCAGCGATCGTATTTAAGCTGTGATTCGCTTTTATTAGGCATTATGTATGTATAGACGTTTTTATCACTAATGCCGTCAGCGTAATCTTGTTTGTTGTAAGAATTGTTTCAAAGTGTAACCTACTGATATGATACGCAATATAAATTTGCACGAAATAGTTTGCATCAATAAAAAAACTGACTAAAATGAATCATTGTCCTAAATTTTTACTAAATTCAAAAATACAATTACGTAAAACGTCAAGAACAATGTTCGTAGTATCAAGTTTGTTAACTGGCTAATTCTCTGAAACGTCTTTTGTTGGAGCTCAAGACGGCTCATAATTAATCTTCGAAGTTCATACCTAGGGTTTTTAACTAAACAATGGTAGGTACGATTTCAAGTCAGCATCTCGACTGGTCGGCACTCCGCTCACCGCACCTATCTAACGTTACAGGCGGCTTGAGTTTCGTGCTCAAAGGAAACGAGTCGCGCCAGATGTAATGAATACGCTGGGACTCCGGTTTGAGACGTATGCATTTCTTTGTTGCGTTCAATTAAAGGGGACTTGGCGATTGGAATCGTGAGGTGTTTGAAGTTGCTTGCGGTCGGGTAGCGTTGGCCAAAATTGAAATTTGAATTTGATTTATAATTTGATAGTTTTAGTTTAACCAATCAGCGCGTGAGCGTGGGTATTTTAATAGATACTATTAAACGATCGATGTATAAAAACTATGGAAAATAAAGCGCTAAATAAACTATGTTTTCATTCCTGTGAAAGACGAGAGTATTTTTTTGTATATTTATAGCAACATATACAAATGTACCCGACAAGCTAAAATATGAAATTAATAATTTTCTTCTAGTTGTTTTAAAAAATAAATCTTCATTGTTCTCAAGACTCAAAACAGCTTTTTAAGACGCCGTAGATGGAATAAAAAAACTTCTTGCGATTTAAAATAAAAGCCTGCGTTCAGAGATTAAAAATTCAAAGTTCAACAAACAAGGTCCTGCATGCATTAATCAAGGTGGTTCAGCCTCCATCAAAATATCATAAAGAGATTTTATTTTTAATTTAAAATTGCAAATGTCTGTATTTCTCTTGAAGTTTTAACAAAATAATGTTAATGTTAAATTAGCAATGACATTTCTGAATTTAAAGAAATAATAAGTTATTCAATAAATTAACCAAGGTTTTTCAATTATTAAAATAAGCTACGTGTGTGCTCTTCATTTATGTGTTCAAAAAGTAAAAATTTGTGTTAAATATTTAGACTATTTTATCTCAAACATGAAGCAGAAATTCTATTAAAAAAATCTTTAATAACGAAATTATTTATTTCAAACAGCGAATCATAATCCAACCATTTATAAACGTTCTTTGAAATTGACGCGACCGCACGTGATCATATAAGGGCCGTATGATAACCTACGGGCTTGCGTCGTGAAGCGTAATAGGCATTTTTTGCATTATATCAGACATTGGCGAGTTGTGTGCGGCAGATGCTAAGGTCGCTGCTCTATCGCGCAGCTGGAACTTGTCCCGCATATCGTTCCACTTCTATAGTTCTTGGACACGACACGATAGAACAGGGCTTGCGTGATTACAAGCTTTTGTTTGACGAATTTAATTCAGTTAACATTTATCTTAACTAACTAGTAACTGTACTTGTAATTGAAAACGACAATGTATCAAAAACATCAGCAGTTAAGACGCGCTTTATAGCAGTGCTGCTGTCATTAAATTGTTTGCTATGTAAAGCCATGTCAAACGCGAGACAAACGTTAAAACATCTTTTATTTATAAATGCCATAAATGCTATCTCGTGACATTGTCTGACACGAGTATTCACTAAATTCAGACATCATTTAAATTATTCTCTGACATCCCGTTTCTTAGTAATTTGGAGTGTGTTATAAATGTTTGTTTTCATTTTATCTATCATCGGAGCGGCCGCTTCGTGACTCGCCCCATCCGTACAAACGGTCGCGTGGCGTAATTTTCCTGTCCTAAGTGGTCATTAGTGTCTAGGGACAGGGCACAAAGTCGCGCCTCCATTAGCTATACGCATATACGCATACCTGCATGTTTCTCGATCCTTTATACTTTTATGATTTTTATTACCGACGATGCGAGGCAGGTTCTTGTCTTTCGAGCGAGCGTCGTCTATAATTGACGGCTCGAGGATTGTATAATGGAACGTTATTCCCAGGGAGAGATACTTACAATGTTTAAAGGGGATTTGAGTTTGAAAAGCTTACCCCGTGTTGTAGGGAGCGCCGCTGCGACGCTGAGTTTTGGGTACGTTCACCGCATGCGATCGATTCCGAGCCTCACTAGGGACCGGCTTGCTACAGTCTCATTCATAAAATTAAAGCTTTTTGTTCCCCGAATAATAATAATTACAGCGTAGCGTTGAAACTTCCATTTTAATAAAAGAAACCTCGCATGCTATTGATGATTTTGCAATAATCCTGGACATGTATGCGGTTTTGCGGTTTGTACAATCGCAATCCAACACGCGTTTTAACAATTTTAAACGTTCCCACTATTAAAAAGCCTTTATACTCATTGAATGAATATTTAACTATGGTCTGTCTGTTTTATATCTTCGTATGAGTCACTTACCAATTATTTCATTCGATTAAGGATCTGTCGAATTTCCAAGAAACCTTTACAGACCAAACTGGTTTTACTTCAGGTATACGTTAAAATTATGCATAGACAAAACCTTTGAATAGCAATTTGGGCGTTCCTTAACAGAGGTGCATTCCTATAACGCATCACTGAACACAAAAGATCACTTTAAAAATTATCCTGAAGTTATTTATCTTATGCGAATAGTGACCCGGTCTTAATCCCATTTGTCAGAATGGATTTCTATAGATACATATTACATACCTATAAGGAATTATACTATTCCTTAAATTACATTTATCGGCAGTGTCTTCAGCTATAAGGTTTCGATGTATTGAATCGATAAGAATTTCGTCGTGGTTCGCCGGTCACGCTTCCTATCCTCTTTGAATACACAATATTTGTTCGAGCCTTATCTAGTTACGTTTGCCTGTCTGAGACTTCAAATTACGTATGCATTTCGTATTGCATTTATATTATTGCGACAGTATGTATAGAATAGTCTCGAATAAAATTGTTAATAACGGTTTACGAGTTAAGAGTGAGAGAGCTTCATTAATACGGTTTATTTCACGCTAAGAACTAAATGAATTCTCACGGTACTCCCTAACGTTCGATTGCTGTGAAACTGAAGTGCGTTAGATTTAATGAATTGTTAGGGTGCTTCAAATGTCCCTTCTTATAAACGTTTTGTTTCAAACGTTTCTAACAACGATTAGATAGTAAAATAGAAATATAGCTAAGTACATTGTAATGTTATAAATTCAATATCAAACGAAGTTTTACAATTAAAATAAAAAGTTTAAAGTTTTATTTGTTAATTCGTGAAACTAGTCCGTTCAAAGAAGTCGTAATCTGCGTATCGATCTCAGGGTTTTGAAGGAGCGATGAACGAAAGGAATTTATACCGGAAACCACAGGTAGAGTCGACCGAATGTAGGGGAATTATATAGAAACGTGGCCATTATGACGTATAAAATACTTGACGCCATATCAAAAATTGTCTTTCTTTAAACGTGCTTTGATGGAACATTCACGGTAATAGTGCGAGTCGATTGATTGACGTATTCCTTTTAACATATTAGGTACTTGGTATTCATAAGTCGTTTAGAATTATGGTAATTATTGCTCTATTGCTGAAGTGTTTTCCCTGTATCACCTATTGGTTACCAGAGGTGTATTTACTATACACCATGTATTCATACTAATATTATAAATGCGTAAGTAACTCTGTCTGTCTGTCTGTCTGTTACGCTTTCACGCCAAAACTACTGACCCGATTGTAATGAAATTTGGTACACAGATGGTCTAGAGCCTGAGATAAAACATAGGCTACTTTATAACTAAAGAAACGGGAAGTTAAAGTTTATATGAAAGTCCACGCGGACGGAGTCGCGGGCAACAGCTAGTAGTATTATATATACCGACATAGGAAAATAATAATTATTTATATGCTGTAATTAAGTGGTTGTTTGAGTAAACTTTTGCGTTGCTGAGGTGGCTGCTTCAGAGTAAAACCACATTTTGTTTATTAGGAATTTCCAAAAAAATATTTTCGCTTTCCGGTGGCTTATCTCAAATAAGGTTTCGGGGTTGTTGATCTGGTGGGGTGAGATCCCGCTTCCCCACCCCGCCCTGCCCTGCCCTGCCCCGCCCCCGCCTCCCTGCCCGCCTCTCGCCCGGGCCACCTCATTCATTTCGCCCTTCGCAAGTTCGCGACCTTTAACAAATATCAAAGGAAGGACAAATATCTATCGGACGAGGATAAGACCCGCAATAGCGGTGTCCTCACATTTCCTTAGCGATTTCTACACGTAATACCGTTGTTACATGTGCGTATACGATTTCGCAACGATGCGTAATAGAAATAATTGTTCTAATTGTGCGTGCTACTCGGTTGTAGTTTGTGATTGATTTTATTATGTACATTCGAATTTTAGGGCGCTAACCTACTATGGAGTTACATAGCAATCCTCTTATAATTTCCAGGTCTTTTTCATAAAGGCGTTGTCTGATTTGAAAATGCATTTAAGTGTTATAAATACGAATTTCGAGCATATAAAAGTAAATCAGTTTGTCGTAATAAATTGTGAATTATGCCATCACGTACCTGAGAGAAATTATTAGCCCAGTTTGGCCTACAACGAATAAACTTTTATATTTATAACCGTATCAATTTATCTGTACTCGCCAACCGGCCAGGGAGCCTGAAATATAATATTTACGTAGAGAATTCGGAATGGGATACCGCATTAATACTGTTTAGTATGCGCCATCGGGATGAATGGATAAAGCGAATTTCACTGGCTTCACAATTAGCCGTATTCAGGGAACCTTTGTGTACACGGTATTGTTGCTTCGTGTTTGTGTTTCATTAAAGGAAAAAGTGTAAAGTACCTACAGAAATGACCCGGATTCCTTTCAAAGTGCCATTGTAATTCGGGCACGCTGTAAAACTTTTAATAGTTTCTTTCTTCGCGTTTAGTGGGTTCCAGTGATGGATATGTTTACGGCACGAACGATCTGAGAGGCTTCAATTGAAAATGGAGTTTGAACTCGTACTGTATAAGGTGTTTTTACCGTATGTTAATAGATGCTTTAAATATATTTTTTAGAGGGTTTGGTATTGATGTAGTTTGTAGATTTCTACAAACTGGACGGATCTCTCAGAAATAGGAATCATTTTAAATCGCGTCCTAAATTTGAAGTTGGGATTAAACTCATGATTCTTCTCGTCATCTAACCATTGGGGCCTAAAAGCCAGCCAGTCAGTATTATAAGCTGTTCAGCATAGTCCCTATACCTACTACCTACCTATTTAGCCAGTCATCTCCGTTTTTCAATATTCTAAATATTTATAAGGTAAATCAATTACCAATAAATTATATCGATCATAATGGCAACGCGTACGTGTTATTGATATCTTTCTTAAGTTTAATAGACAAAATATAGTTTCTATGACCGGTAAAGCGAGAAGATTATCAACGGTTTAAACATTAAAAAGCAGTAAAAGTGTTATTTAATTGATATAAAAAATTGATTCGTCACAATAAATTATTGGCCGGCCGTGTGTGAAGTTATCCGCTATATGGGTGTATATACGCTTGCGTCTCATAAAACAGAAATGTAACCATACTTGCGGTATGGTTAGGTTAGGTTAGATTAATTTATTTCATAAGCATTTGGTGTTTTTCTTATTTTCGATAGACTATAGAATGTCATTGGGAATATCACTTGCGACTTCGAATACGGAATGACTATAACTTATAATTACTATATCTGTCACGAGGATAAGTAGTTATGATGGGTGAAGGGACTTTGCTTCAACATTGATATACCTCGGTGAATGGTTAAAACAGTATTGTGACAAAAGAAAGTTGAGAATTTAATAACTTATTGCGAGTGAAGAGTATTATTATTAATAATATATGGAGTAATCATCCACTTTTTACTTGAAGCACGAGAAGTCGTCGTAATATGTAGTTTGTTTCTAAACAAAGTGAGGAATGCGATCTCATAAATGTAAGCCACGCATGAACTCCACCGTAATCCGCATACACATGTTAAACCTTACTTTAATGGCGCTCAATATAATTTTTATGCACTTACATAGAGCAATGGCTTTAATATCTTTCTCAATGCATAATATATAGACGGATCGAAATAAAGCCACACAGTCACTGGGCAATAAATCTGATCAATGAAGTATGAACCAATATCGATTTGATTCCTGCCCATTATGTCGTTGCGTTTCTGTGGGAGTCGAAAGTAGGTACGGGAGAGAGACAATTATGCTATTCAATGTATTTGATGACGTTCGCCCCTACTGATTTATTATTGACGTAATTGTTGGATTAAATAATAAGAATAATAATGGATAGGTTACGAGAACTAGGGGCTACTGTAGTCGTAGGATTTGAAAAATCTGTAGAGCAAGTAATAAAAGCACGTACAGAACGCTGTCTTGTGTTTATGACTTTATTACACGTTGTTTATCTTAAGTTTTATATTATAAGTAAAAGTTAAGGGGTTTGTTATATTTTAGTAATAGTTTTACTACTTAAATTATATACATTATTATAAATAGAGCCGTAAAATATGTTACATATTTGCGATTCTATTTATACGCGACATAACTATTGAAGAAAGATTATTAATTAAAGATTATTAACAAAGAAAATAGTTTTTTAGTAACTCGAAAGTTTATTCTCGAAATTGAAAAAAAAAATTAAATGATAAACCTAGTGAACTTTCTTAATTCAAGGTGCAGTAACATTAATATTCTTGTAGCTATTAATTCGTAACTCTCAAGTACCAGTGAACTAGTTAGCGGTTGCGCAATGTAGCGTAATGTAGGATTGATACGGGGCCATTGTCTCAACACTTCCGGGCGAGGAGCTGGCACCCGAAGTAGGTTAACGGCGGCTAAGCTGGCACCCGCCTCGTGGGTGACACTGTTGCCTGGATCTCTTTGATTTAGGGCAGGGCTTCCCAAACTTTTAGTTGCACTATGACGCCTTATACAATTGGTACATTTCTTGCGACATCCTCCTCTACCTGTTATAATCTCCCTAAAGCAAGTAAAAATATTTAATAGTTTTAACCTTAATTAATAAGCAAATTGGGAATGCATCGCTGTCTTGGCCACACAGAATATTTGCTGATCGCCGTTGCCGCATCGCTCTAGAGCGTGGCAAGCACAGTTTGGGAAGCCCTGATTTAGGGTTTAGACTTTAAGGAAATGTGACTTAAAGATATGGAAAGACCTTTTATGTATTGTTTTCGGTGTATGCTATCGGGTTTTATGTAGACATGACAAGAATAGCGGTGGAGATTATGGGAATTGTGGTGAAATGGTTGAAATAGATAGATATAGATATAGATAGAAATAGATAGTTTCATAGAATCTTTATTGTTAACATGATTTGTTATTTTGAATATATGTACCTTACTACCTTTGTAGCTATAGCTTGGAATGCTTACATATAAAGAGGAGATATGGTGTCCTCCTATATATTTAAACACACTAACTAGGAGAATACAAGTATATATTTTTTAAATATAAATTCTACGTTTTTATTCGCATAAAGTTTTTAGTGCTTAAATTCACGACTTCTGCTAAGTTATATCGCTGTTCCGAGTCGCACGGTCAACTTTAGATTTTAAAATAAAATCTTTTGTTGGTTTTCGATTTGCACGAACGTTTTCTTTTGCTTGCTTTTACATAAAAAAAAGATTGGCGTAAGTTAATATAATTGTTATGATATTTTTAAATCACTTACATATATTTTATTTATTTTTATTCTGCTTTGTTTTTGGGTTGATTGTTCATTGAAAGAATAAAGAGAGTCCAGATTGAAAATACTATAAAAAAATCCATCCTAATGAAAAACCTTTCAACTGCATTCAACACTTGAAATTCTGTACATATATTAATTCAGAAATTGTGTCCATATTTTTATTTTTATTAGGTCCCTATTTAGAGTCTTGAAAACGTCGAGAGGTATTTTTAATACCTAATATCATTATTATGAGAGTGTTAACAATATATAACGTTTCTAAATAAAAATGTCACCGTTTCAAAGTTTACTACTATAAAAATATCTAACTCGATAGCATAAAAATTCCTATGATATAAAACGCGATGTATCGAGCAAGCACAAGGCTACAAGCAACCTGAATTCCCGTACGGAATCACATTACGGTATCGCGGCGTTTCTTCTGTTATCCGTCAGTAATGCGGCAGGTATATTTAGTGCAGCGAACGATTAACACGCAGACCTTTGTGATCAGCTGAGCGCACTTGCCGCCGCTCGACCCACTTACCTAACGTTCGTACGTACTGCAAGATTTTGTTGCTACTGCACGTTTTTTGCGGTGTAATGATTAATTAGTTATAGTTATTAATAAAAGTTAAGTAATGAAAGGAAGGTGTCTTAAAATAAACAAATTATTCAGTTATATTAGTGTTATATCATTTGCAATAACCACGCTGTATTTCGAAGTATAAAAGGGTTATTAGTTAAAAGGTGGCTAGAAAAAATATGCATAAAAGTATGCTGTCCATAAAGCCGGATATCGAGACCTTTCTCAATCAAATTCCTGAGCTGTATTGTATTGACTAGGAGAGTAGATCCTTCCCGTAGTAACATATAAATATAGTCGAAGAAATACGAAGTCAGAAAATTACCTCTTTAAAATCAAAAAATGTATATATATAGATTACGCGTTACTTTGTTTGTCCGCGATTGCCTCCTGAACTACTGAACCGATTTTAAATTGAATTTGCACACCGTGTGCAGTTTGATCCAACTTAAAAGATAGGATAGCTTACATCCCGGTTATGCCCCGGGCCACGGGAACTACACGTAAAACCGCGGGACACAACTAGTATAAATTAGTATAGATAAAAAATGATTAACACGCAAAACTAAGCGATCAGCTGAGCGCGCCTGCCAACACTCGACCCACTTAGCGAGTGCACTGGCGGGACTGATTGTAGCGTTTAATGATTTAGTTACAATGTAGTATCCAGCTCCTCGAACGATAGCTCATTTATTAATTCAATGGTTTATTGCATGTAACACTAAAAATATAAACAAAGACAAATAACAAAGGAATTGATATGGATATAGGCTATACTGTTTAGTAGCGGTTTCTCAAAGACATAGGCGGAGATAATTTAAACGTTGATGGTTTTAAGGGTTAAAGCTACATTCATATACAAACTAGCAGTGTCCCGCGGTTTTACCCGCGTAATTCCTATTCCCGGGGTAATACCGGGATTTAAGCTATCCTATCTTTTAAGTTGGATCAAACTGCATATGGCGTGCAAATTTTATTATAATCGGTTAAGTGGTTTAGGAGTCCATTGAGGACAAACATTGTGACACGAGATTTATATATATTAAGATTATGAAGGCTTAAGTTTGTGAGGTGTGATTATGTATGTCTATACTTCTTTACGTCTAAACGACTAGAGCGATCTTAATGAATTTTAGTACAGGGTAAGCTGACACCCGGGATAAACACAGGCTACGTTTTACTGCGGGATAATGCACAATATGCTTTTCTTAATAAACCACAGGTAACACCACAGAGCACAGATAGTATCATAGTAGTATGTATATTATGTTGGAATAAAAAATTCTGAAATTCCTTTCTTCATTTATAAATTTTTTGTTTTTATTTGTATAATAATATGTTTGTTATAGGAATGGAAGTTTTTAATGAATACAAATGTTGGTTGCACAATGTAACATTAGAATTACATATATTAAAGTTAACGCTTATAATTCTGCAACAGTGGAATTTCAATGGGAATGTTTTAAAACACTTGAGTGTGCAAACTTTATGCAAATGTTGAAATATTACTCTCTATTGTACATTAAAATAGGCTAAAGTTGGCAATGAGTAAAACGTGTATGAAATATTCTATACGAAGTGCTCTGTTATTTATATATTTTATTTGTACTTACAAAGAAGGGAAGATAGCAATTATTATTTACTATTTTTGCAATTTATTATGTACTAGCTGCTACCGACTCCGTACGCGTGGACTTTCATATAAACTTTGACCCTTCCCCCCTTTTAACCCTTCTTTCCAGTTGAAAAATAGCCTATGTTCTTTCTAAGGCTCTAGACCATCTGGGAACCAAATTTCGTTCTAATCGGTTCGGTAAGTAGTTTTAGCGTGATGGAAAGACAGATAGACAGACAGAGTTACTTTCGCATTTATAATATTAGTATAGAAGTATGGATGTTGGTAGGCATCTACATGCCATTGTCGCTTATTCCTCCATCAAAGCAGTCGTTATACAGAAATACCTACAACGCGCCTAAAACAACAAACAACATATATTCTTCTAAAAATAGTTTTATCACAACGCATTATGAAAACAAAGTTATGTATTATGATACAATCCGATAGTAGCGTGCTTAACATACATCACTATTATATATTTTCATACATTGTAGCTTTAATCTGACTAATTCGTTATATTTGCATTTCCATTCATATATCGTGACTTAATATCCGACAGTTTTAAGCTTAGCTTAAAAGAAAGTGAATAATTTGACTAATCCGAAATCAAAAACTGTTTCTGATGTTTTGGATGGAAAAATTGTGTAAGTCACCGGTATATATATCGAGTTATAGATTATCGTTGTTTTTGATTAACCAGTTAATTATTAACGGTTAATGAATCGTAGCACAAATACTATAAGTTACCATTGACCGGTTCCGAGTCCTGGTTTTAAGTAGGTACCTACAGCCGTAAGCAAAAGTTAATTAAGTTTTCATGCATTATTTATTGTTCACGCTGGCACAAGACTGGCAGGGCCGGATTAAAATGAACGTATATTTGTGAATAAGCGGGCTGAGACAGGGGTCCCGGGAACGAGGGAAGAGGGAAGAGGGCAGATGATTGATAGCAAGGGAAGCTTCGCTATTAACGATTTTGAACTACACAATATTGTTGCTAACTGTATTGTTGTATAGTGTTATCCTGCTCATATTTTACAGGCGAAAATTTTTGAGGATGTTTGTTGTATGATGTAATTTATATTATTACGAATGATGATTATGTATTATTGTATGTAGTTGGTAGTTAAGGAAATAAGTACTGGATGGATGGATTTGGCCCAAGTTTTTTCTTAGAGGTAGATTAGACAACCCATTTTAATCTCAGTATTGATACGAAAACTAGGCGGGAACAACCGCGGGGCACGACTATAATGTAGATGTACACGTACATATTTTTATACAGTAAACCTACTGTAAAGTTAATGAACGTTTCACTAAAAACCTTTAATATTCCCTTTAATATTTAGATCTAAATGTCATATTAAAATGAGTGAATAATGTAACCTATTTGTAATCTATTTCTGGGTGTTATGTTGAGAAATGTAATTAAATAGTTGGTTTCAGTAATTTGAGTAATGAATGTCTTAATTAAACCTTACGCCATGACTATGCTTGCTATTAAGTAAATGGTTTTGAATTTATAGTTCCTTGTTTATGGAGAGGAAATTTTGTAAACGTATATGTAATATGTATTATTGTACCAAGTCGCGATCAAAATTATTTAGTCTTTTTTTGTTATTTGATCAGTAAAAACAAGAACAATACTAGACATAAATGGGAACAGAGTTGATTTCAAATACAATGAAGTAAAATATTGCAATAGACTTTTGATACTTTTACATACATAAAAAAAAGGAATTAATTTTTCCAATATAATTTTCGCTCTCGATCGCTTTTCCATTTTCTGGTTTTCCTAACATTTCATCTCATTTTCTTATCCAATAGCCCTGTTTCGCTCTGACATTGTCGGCTGACCTTGTCGCCGCTATCCCATTCCACTTATCCGGCTGACAGAGTTATTTCTATATTTTATATATTTATATTTTGTTTGTATTTTTACTTTTGACACTTTCGAGAGCACGATGATGTACGATGTTTTTGTAAGATTAGTTACCAGTTACTTTTATGTCCGCGTTTCAAATAGAGTAATTTTAGGAACCTACAGTAATAAGATTCCAAATACTTAAATTTAAGTAATTTCTTGGTTTTTTAATATTCTTAAAACTAGATGGGATTAGTGAAGAGGACTTAATTTGTTTATGTTACCTATAGAGCACAAATTAATTTATATCGGTTTTGAAAATTTGTATTTAAATGAATAACGTTAGAGTATTTTTTATGACTTTGTATGACCTTAACATTACGAAAAGCGATTCACTCAGAATTTTGAAATTCAGTACTGTCTGCATTCTTATGGCTATACAGACATCTATTTCAATCAAAGCCTGATTACTTTGATTATAAAATTGACATTCAGGAGCATCGATCGTGAGACCATTTGAAGCTTACGAGAGGCGATGCGACGGCCTATTTCTCACTAGATTCTTCCATTATGGAATTGGAGTTGTCAATCAAACGCGCCACGTCACGTGTCGATCCTATCTGTGCTGTACTGTGATCGTGTACCGACTACTTTATTGATTAAGGCTGCTCGGATGATATGGGTAGGTTTTTTATTCGACTGTAGGTCTCGGCAGGTAGGCGCTGCATTTGTAAGGATATCTCGTTTTGGTGCACGCTACTTGATACATGCGATAGGTGACTTACTTGACTTTGGCTAGAAGTTTGGGTAGTTATGTATGGTTTTTGTTATGTACTTACATTAATTTGCATCTAGCTGTTTTAAAGGACAGTAAATAGAGTTCCTTGGTGGTATTATATCTAGTAACTCCTTTCTGAAACCGAGATGTATAGTTTCTTTGATTGTACGTATTGACGTACAATGATGATTGTAGTATACTTGTAGAAAGCCTTAAAAAAAGATATATTTCACATTGATTTTCATTGTATATTTATATTATAAAATCAAATAAATAGTTTAAAATAAAATATTATTAGCTAAGTAGTTGTTACAAGTTTCATCTATACGTGGTTGTTAGATACAGTACATTGTAATTGAACAAGGAGTGACATGTTTTCTCTCACACAGCTGTTGCAATATAAAAGGTGTATAATCCAAAGGAATGCAGCGGTGCACCTGTTGCACTAATATTTGTTTTCGATTATTTAAAAGGACCATATGTTATATGCATAAGTGCTTTAGGACAGTGTCTCATGCAAGTTTGTAATTAATTGGGATTCTATAATCTATGATAAATCATTCGTTTAAGAGGCTTACTCCTTAGCATAGAGTAACTCAAGTGTCGTATAAAGTCATAAATTATGTAGAGCCCTTTATTGTTTAACAATGGCGAATATAACAAAATATATCTTACGTATAAAATAATATAAGTTTGAACGTTTAACTTTGTTTTTATTAACTACGCTATGACAATTCACTTAAATGTTACATATTAAAGTGGTATAAAAGCTTACCGATTTCCTATCGATATATCGCTCCAGTTAAAGGTCCACGGGAGTTACCTGATCGGCGCCCTCTTCGCGAGGACGATGACCCCGCACCGACCAACCTCATTACTAAACTTAACTATACCGATACGGCCACAAAACACGCTCCCATATTTTAACTAGAAGAATAAATATTGGCCATCCCGGTGTAAAGCGTCGGTTGTTTAAAAAAATAACTCTGTTTGAAGTATGTACCGACGTACGTGCTAATGAAGGAAGAAAGGAATGTTTTAATTTTGTAGTTGTTTCTAGATCTATATCTTTGTATACCAATGAGAACGGTTTAGTTGCTACATTCGAGGTTACTTGGGTAAATGATAGAAGAGTAAATCATATTGTATGTTAAAATGCTCGCCTTAATGTTTCAAGAAATATTATATTTAATTGTAATGACAATCTTTACTTTAGATTGATCAAATAAAAAACGACGATTGATAAGACCCACCGTTATTTAAGCAATAACTAGATTAACAACATTTAGATAAATAATATTTTCTTTTTTTTCTCACTTTCCTTTTTCTCTTTGTTAGAAATGTATAATTGGTCCTTATAAAACAGGCGAACCTGCTCATTTACCCGTCAACAAAAAATGAACTAAGTAATAAATTGAATAATAATAATCCATATTAAACATTGTCAAAGTTAATCAGGCTGGGAGTGTACGCCGGTGTATTGCGCCGTGACCTCTTTCCATGGCTTTAAGCAACCTCTTGCATATTCATGTGACTTTATACAGTAGTATTAATGTTGGTTTTTTAAATAAATCTTTGTCACGTTTATGAGGTTTTATTGACGATTCGTGTTGGTGTGAATTCTTGGTATTAAAACTTTGGTATGTATATATACGTTAACACTTGAACAAATTGTACTCAAAATGTGGCGTCAGAAACGTATTAGGTTAACTTAATTGATGTTGTATGTATAACTGATTGTTTGCTTTCTTGTTTCAGGTAATTTTTTAAGACATTGGAGTTCAATGACCCGTTTGGCAGTAAGTGAACGTCTGAAGTGAACATGATATGTTATGACTTATGTACTGACGTTAGCTTAATAATTTTATTACATAGACTAATAATTACTTATAGAAATTATAGATGTAGAACTAGGTTTTTAGCGTATTTTATGTTGCACAATGTTTAACGTTGTTCGGTAAACGTAACACTGCAGTCTTCCTTATAAATCATATATAATTAATTCGTGTTATTTTTGTATAATTTTATGTAAAACCATCTGTATATTTACCGATAGTTTCCTTAATACAGCGAAGCAATTTATTACAAAATATTATCGTAAATGAACCACACGCGGCTCTATAGAAAAAATAAACTCAAGTGAATTATTTCTCGCAAACAGTTGGTGTTCGGGTCTGCACATCTGCCCTGCCCGGGGATTTATGGCGAGACCACATTAACTTGTTTCCTACACGGCCTCAAGTCACCGTGCTATTAAAACTCCCAAGTTTTTACATACCTTTACACTCGCTATAGAACGTTAGATAAAGAAAAAAAGACACCTGCGTCGCGTGGTTGTAGCATTCTTTTGCGCGTCTATGGAGGTTTTTGGTGAAAAATAAATGAGTACTTTATATTGAGAATATTGTCGAGGATACATTAGAAATACTTAGTGACGTATGCTGATGATAATAAGTGAAGTATACTATCGTCATAGCATAAAAGAACGAATGATTAGTTTGAAAAGCCTTTAAATTTACAAAACAAATA
Source organism: Eurema hecabe (assembly GCA_026213755.1). NCBI lineage: Eukaryota > Metazoa > Arthropoda > Insecta > Lepidoptera > Pieridae > Terias > Terias hecabe. The sequence goes on from JADANM010001810.1 coordinate 8,056,216, forward strand.
CAATAAACCTGTCCAAATATCCAGTAATGTAAACAGCTAACGAAAAGGCATAATTAAAATAAAACAAAAGCAAAAATATTTCTCAATCTGATACGATCTCATTAAAGCGGGCAGCGGTCTAAAACTAAACCGCAAAATGAAATGAATTTAAAATTCAATATCAATGTTAATGATATATCTGATAAGGAACGAGGACAGTGTTTCCACAGACGAGGCGGGTTTGGAAAGCGTTCGGATTGTTTTTACTAGCGTTCGTTGCTGTTACATTAATGCGGTCTGATCCAGGCAGAGTTGGTTTAGGATACTCTACTTGACTGTAGTAAGAGGAAAGGTATGGTGTTTCGATGGTTGCAAATCCAGACAACAAAACATATATCACCCTGTAGTAATAATTAAATCAATATTCATATAATACAAACAATTCTCATCGCGTTGGATTGAAATTGAAAAATTGCGACCGTGAATCAGTGACATCTCATTAAAAATAACACAAATTATAATGCGAACGTATTCGACGATAAATAAGATGCATTCGTTACCTCAATGACACAATATAATATGCGCACGGGTGCCGAGTGATATATATTTTATCGGCCGCACCGTCCCGACAATGACATTAGTGTTTTTGTAGATGTCATTGACTCAGTCGCTGTTCTAACGAAAATATTTGTTGAGAAATCGCCGAGGGAGACTCGAAATCGATTTTGTTCGGTTTCCTTGCCGCTGGATTCCCCAGCCGGTGCCATGTTGCTCAAGGCACATGCATTAGCTCGAATGAATCACTATTCACCGTAAAGCGAGCGAGTGACTACGATTTTCTTTATGACCAGTAATCAACGCGATTATTATAATTAACTGTTACTGGGTAGTTTGTTTGTTTAGCGGAAAATTAAATAAAATTGTATGATGGAATTTTTGATTCAATATAGATTAGAAATAGTACTTAGTTTTAAAGTTGTGTTTGTATGGCATCTCATCAAGCTAAACAGATTCAATAATATCGATTGGTTATTCTTCTACCTTGAATTGACATCAGTCAGACATATTATATATGTTACAAAAGCGCACTCTTTTAGGCACAACGCTAATACCGGCTTAAACGCGTACCTGGCTATATACTAATGGGTAATCCTGCAAACGTTTATTCGACGTGAATCGTTACGTCCCTTAAGCCGGTCGGCAAATCGCTAAAGGGATGATGGTCGACAGATTGCCTGTGACGTCACCAGATAATTCCACCGGGGAATGGAAATTTGGAACATGATCGCTACCCGCTCAGGCTTATATATTCAATGTTAAATGAAATTTGTACGTACATAAGTGTTTCTCAAAATATATGTTGTTATTATATTATCATATGTTATTATTATTTATACTGAATATGTTTGTCATAGTAGGAGAAGGCTTCTGGAAATGAGATTCCCTCATCATTATATGGGCTAAAGTGAAGGTGTCACAAATTATCAGACTAAGGCATAAATATTGTGTTAATAAAAAATCAGACAGTATTTTAAAACTTGTAAGTAGTCAATGTATCTTCATAAGTCTTACCGTCTCGACATCGGTCGCTTCGAAAGTATTTTTTAACTTGTTTTTTTTATTGAACTTACGGATACTACTTATTAATTAGTATTCAACCTTTAAAACTGCTTTAAGATAGTTGCGAGCGGTTATTTGCATATCGAAACAAACAAGGTTGCAAACTCGACGAACAATAACAGTTTTGTTCAAGAATCTTAGATTGTCCGACTGAGCACATGATGTGACGCGAAGGGAACAAATGTATTATCTTTATTTATCGATTAGGAACATTAAGTGCGTGCGTGACGGACGAATGAGGGTTGGCGCCGTAGTTGCAAATTTCGCTCGGCGCTGGCTTGTTTGTGAAAATGTCACGTTGCGAGCATCCCGCCCCCCTCTCACCCCTCGATCGTCTAAGCTCGACTGCCCGGCTATATGTTCTTCTCTTCGTAACGTGATATCGTTCTAAGAGGCGAGCGCTTGTATAGCCTCTATAAATATCTACAGGCTTCTTAGATAACCATTCAAATGTCGTCAATATTCACCGGCATTTGATGTACACGAAGAAGGCACTAACGTTAAATTATAATGCGATACCGATTTTCAAGTCGGTCGGCTAGAAACTATTCCTCTATTGGAATGGGAAGTGAATTTTCCATCGGCGTGTCACTGAACGTCGAATGTCAAATGACGCCGCTCAAAGGCACGAATTCTTCGCACATTTTAATATATCTTCGAAACGAAAGATCCGTCGCGAACTTGATGTTTGCGTACCATTTTTTATTTTTATTGCAAATATAAAGTACGTACGTAATATATGTATTCATGTGCCTACCGGAGGAAATGAAGGAAGTCGTAAAACTAAATACATGTATGTATCATATTGGGAACGTATTTTTGGGGTCAACGTTCGCTGATTGAGATTTACAAACAATGGCGTCGCGACTGCATTGCTTTTGGAATGATATATTGGTAATGGCCAGAATTATATGGCGGATGAACGTGAGCCGAAACAGCTCAATACTGTGTAGGCCCGAAACTCGCACCGTTCTTTTCGGCACGGCTTAAGCCTCCCTTTCAGTTGATTTGCAAAGACCCGGCCGAACCCTCGTCGAAGCGCCCCTATCTCCGACGGACAGCGGCTTGTGGATTACAAAACTTAAATCATTCGCCCCTTTGTTGCGAACGCCGGAGGATTTTTTGCCCCCGACCCAACCATATCTGAATACTTGTCCTATCGTGTTTATCAATGCTTTGTGTTAATATCTACGATCTGTTTCACAATGTGTTTTAAATAAGTTACGCTAACATGTTTTAAAAGTCTCGCGTTTATATTAAAATTCTGGAGATAGTTTTTTGATAGTTATAAAGTAGCAAGCAACGCCGCAATAATTGCTTTCGACTTTAATTTGCCCAGCGTTAGGAGCCGTTATTTCAGTGTTTATATTTAAATAACAATGACACGGTCTGCTTGCTTATCTGCGATTGCAATTTCTTTATTTGTCGTATACGCAGTTTCGCAAAAGGAGCGTGCCACATAGATAAACCTAAGACGGGCAGAGCCTGCAGATGTCTGATAGTTGAGCCAAGAGCTTCCTCGCTATATAGCTTTATCGTGCCGTCTCTGAGGCATTATTTAATGTAAACGCTCGCATAGTTCTTTATAAGAGCGTCATAAATTATGATATGCGATTTTATATCAAGCTGCGATTCGAAAGTTTGCATGTTTGAATTTAAATGTATTTTTATGATGGCGAAATAAAACCTCAATGTGTGAAATATTTAGAATGAATTAAGTACCCGTGTCTGTGTCTGTAAATTTTAAATTAAATCTGAAATAAATGAATTATTATATCTATATCTACCGGTGATAATCTCGGAGTTTTTATTTATTTTATATTTAGCGAATGTAGGTATGAGTACTGCAATTCGTTCGGTAGCGTGGTCAGTCGGTCGCATCGAGCCCGTTACTAACGAGGTGACGCCATTTCTGTCAGCCAATTAATGCAACAACGCTTTTGAGAACTACTTACCTTTATACGAAAATACGCTACACTGTTTTATTGTTACGTTTTAAACGTACCTTTTTTGTCCGGTAATCCTATGTCCCTTGTTGTTGAGTTCCTTTAAAGATGAAGGAGATCTTTTAAGGAACTTAACTACTCTTAAATGTTTATTTATTTATTTTGGCCTGTAGGTTGTATGTTCCAACTGATGTAATATGAAATAATCAAAAATAAAAAAATACAACCAATGAAGTCATTACATTCAAATTTCACTGTGCCCATGTTAACAAGAAAACTGAAAACACATTGAAGATTTACGTTAGTAGTATCAGTTATTGCTAGATACTCGAACATAAGAACAAGAGCATGATGTCTTAATGACAGTCTGCGTGGGATTTGCGATAGTCAGCTGTTGTACGTAGGCTTGCGTCATACCTTTGTTGTTTTCTGTTGCCCGCATCATTAGAGGATTAGACTGTCTTGTATTCAATCAGGTGTAAAATAAGATAACGCACAAAGAGGATTGATTATGTTTGTTTGTCGTGAGAGTATCTTAAAAATTAGTGAAGGAATACTCTTAACTAGAATTTAAAGTCATTGAGTTTGTCTGATCGATTTAAGCTAATATTTTAATTTGGTGACAGATTTAAAGAAATCGGGAAGTGCTTTAGGCGGTTTTAATATATAATTTTATATTATGAATTATATAAAAAAAATATGAATTATAAGTATAAAATGATGTTTTTTGTTTCGTATAAAAGCACTCTAGTCGTCGTATTCAAAATGCTATACTAGCTAATGATATTATAAGTATATGAATCACAATACCGTGGGATCTGTAAGCGATCAGCTGTTGTGACGTGGTTGCTCATCATAGTTCTACTACGACCCTCTAAGATAAATATTCTACAAATATAAGAAATATTGTAGGAGGAATGTTGTATATGTACAGGCTTCGGAATAGTATAAGAATCGTTTTAGAATCGTATGTACTCGTATACATTTAAAATTTTATAGGTAATACAAGGCTCGAGTACAATCAAATACCTAATATACTTTGTATCAAATAATTCAAGAACAAATTGTGAGCTTTACACTTCCAAGTTTAATGCGAAAACAATAATAGCATTACAAGTCGTTAGCCGCTATAAAAGATGTAGCCGCTAGATAAATACACGTGAATAAATGAATGGGCGTCCGCGACAATCTCTCAGCTGTGGTGACGTGGGCGCGCGTCACTTACTATCGCGCTGAGCTGTGACCGTGGGATCCGACCGACGAACGTGTTTCATTCGATACTCGTTTGTATACGATTTAGAACATTTTATTGGTGTAATGAACCGGCCTATGTATATGTAGTGTTTGCGATGTATTGGTAACGTTCTATTTCCGTGTTATTTCTAGTTTTCTGTTCGAGACTAAGGTTTATAAAGTTTAGTTAGTACTGGTATGTGTTGGTTTCAATGATGTATTTGTAGATGTGATGATAAGCTATGAAGTTTTTCGTTGTTTGATATAAGTGTTATTGCACCTTGCTTTATTGCCATTTTATATGAGATATATTTTTTATTCTTTACTGACTATTAATATATGTATATTCTATATCTGTGGTCTTGTCGTCTATATACTGCAGTAAATGATGTATGAAAGGATAATACTGGAGTGCGAAAGAAATCCTAAAAAGTCGAAAACATACTTGCGACAAAGCGAGTGCTTATGATGATCATAAATGACGGGCCAGCCCGTTGTTCAACCATCATTTAGGTATATATAGGAGTAAACAAACGTTAGCTATCAAACAATTTGAATGATGCAGGTTCACACCTGATGCGTCAAAGAGCTGATGGCAAACCTCCAGTAATGGAGTGCCACTTTAAGAAGAAGAAGAAGGTTCACACCAAGTTAGCGGAGGGTCCTTAATTTAGGTGGCATGTTGACTGATATTTACGTTCATTACAGCTCGCATATTGTCTATAAATCCATCAGCAGGAGGAAGTGCAATATATCTAAATGGGTCAAGCGAATTCGCAGCTGCGTCGTTTGTCGCCCGTTACCTAAGTGTGGTTAAGGGAATTATTGTTTCTATCCTAGTTTTACAATTACAGAGCATAGTGCGACTCAGTGGCGCAAAATGCCGAACTTTGCTTGACACGTGAATGAGTTTTAGTTTGAGAGTGCTCGCACAATGCGCACATGCGTTGCTGTAGTTGGAACAATCAATGTTAAACATTGCCGCATAATGTGTTCTAATGCTATAATTGGAAAACCCCTATACTGGTATATCTTTTTCTTAGACTAATGCCCAAAAGAAGGAACATATACAATGTACTCTATAAGTTTGTTATTGATAATATTTTTAGTGTTATAATTAGACCGTTGTAACGCACGAAGCCCCACGCACGAAATGGGGACGCCACTAACACATGTGGGTTAAGTGAGGTTCGGTTATATGATGTAAGCTACTTTAAAGTACTTTGTAAGTATTTTTAGACAGCATAGATTTCAATTTTGCTAGAAATCTGATACATAGTTCAATTAAATTAAAAATTGAATATGCAATCTCCGAGATGATCTATGAGGAAGAGAAATAGTTTTTTTGCGTACGTGTAAATTTTTATTGGTAATACACATTTTCAAACAAGGATTAATATTTACTTAGCACTAGGCATCCAACATTTGCTGTAATATATTCATATAGCGATATTTTAATATCTATTCATATAAAGTTTATTTAAATATCACGAGACTTAAATATAAGAATGACGTCATAATTCGCGTTATAATAATAGTAGGTCAAACTCCTCTAATTGCATACGAACGACTTCCCGGTAGCCAGGTATAAAATAAATGGCAGTATAAACTTAGTACAATGATGCTGTTAATAAATAGAAACGATATTTGTGGTACGAACGTATAGCAGCTAATATATCCAATGTCAATTGCCATTTGAAGCCGTGGAAATATTTCCTGCTTCGTTAACTTTAAAATAGTCATTATAGAATTAAACTGTAAATTTTAGTACTATTAGAGTACTCATTAAAGGTCTTACGTTAATTAAAACTATTATTAACTATCGTAAAGGAACTTTAGTTAAAACTTTAGTTCTAGAGTTTAGTATTCAATAATTGGTTTAATTGAAACGTAATAATACACTTAGTAAGTTTTAAATTTCTAATTGTGTGCTGTAACTATAAAGTTGTAGTTTGTTACTTAATAATCACTTTTGATATTCAGTAACACCTCCCATAACTATATTAATATATTTCAAAGTATTTAACATTCTTAGAAAAGTTACAAGGACGTGGGTCGCAAAAAACTGTGTCAGATTATATGGTTAGGTCCAAATGTACCGGCAAATTTGACCTTAACACGCATCGTGTAGAAGAATACGTGTTAATGTAATAAGATACTCAAATGACGCAGCATCTTTAATCTTTTATTTTCGGGGCTCGAGCCCTTTGACGAATTGAGAATTCAATTGAATTACGGTCGAGGCTAGTACAATGAACGTCACAAGTACTATGTATAATATAGAAATATTGGCTTTATATGCCAGACATTTTTACACTCAAGCAATTGCGTGTTTTAAGTATTTACTATTTCTAGGAACGTATTAGTGCCCGTGCTAAGAATCCCAGAGTTAAAAGATAATGAATGAATCGGGTATTGGGTTGGGTAAGGTCGTCAATACGTCATAGAGATAATGCGATATTCATTTAAGAAGTATGATTCATGTTAAAACGGTGCTTTTCAACCCACGATAAGTTTAACCAACGTTTTTGCCGACCGTACCAGTCGACATTGGCCGCTGAGTGAGCGCTGAAAAAATGTCAAAAACAACGATAGGCCGGCATTGACATACTTCCCGGCTTCCTGTAATCTGTTACAAATACTTCTGTTGTTATTTTTAATACGAAAATTTGCGGCCGACTGATAAACGCTTTGTCCCGCGATAACAATGAAAATGTCGATATGGCTCTATTATTTTAGGCACTTTCGCATCGTGTGTCGATGTCAGAACGGAAATTGTATTTTTTTTAATTTGTATGACTAGTATAATACTACAATATTATACAATATGAAAAATAAGCTTTTTTCGTATATATTATTCTTTATTGTAGCCAAGTAAAAGGCGCGCCATTATTGTCCTCATAAAGTTTACTATTTGATTAGATTGTACTTAAAAGTAAGTAAGAATTAAAAAAAACTACTTGAAGTATATATTATAAACATATTAAAGAGTGGTCCAATAGTTATTGAGAACCATATCTTCCAATACATCTTGGCCGTAGCAAAAATCGCAGTGTAGTAGAGTACTTATTATTTTGTACTTGTACTTATTTAGTGATCGAGAAAAGCGCTTTTGACAGTAACTTGTCACTTTCATAAATTCTCTATACCTACCTTCATTATTTTTAAAACACTCAGTAGAGCTGCTTCTTTAACGTTTTATATCCTATGTATAAATGAATATAAATACATATACAGCCTTAGCGTAAGGAGGATGTGTTCAAAAGGAAATTGAAAAGGAAAACGTTGAGAGATAACGCATTGCGTGCGAGCGTCAGGTTTCGGGTCGGGAGCGCGGTTAATAAGATTTATATAGGAAAACCTGTGCATGAGGCTGAGGCGTGTATTATATAAAGCCTTTGGTTATAGCTAAAGATATTGAATATGATATTCCTTAAGCTCTCTTTTCGTTTTACAACCATTTTATTAATAGGAATGATTAAGATACATTTTGAAGACAGGTTTGGGGCTACAACGTTCCAAGGACCCGAATGTGTACATTAATAATTAAATTGTTTACATTTAATACAAAAGAAACAAACAAAGCAAAAATATATTATGACATTATGACGTTGTCTGTATTAACAAGTTTGCTACTTTATTTTAAGAAAGAAAAGATCGGAAACTCTTGTTATATAAATATTAATTATTCACCTATAGTCGACTTTCTATATAATGTGATTTGTATATTGGAAGATACTATTTCCTAATTAAAATTACCTAAAGAAAACGTGGGAACACCAACGTATTGGTTTACATTTATTATACTAATAACTTATAAATACATACGACGTTAACACCTAACTGAACCATGATGTCTTTTCTTTTCACGGCAACTTGGCCGTGTCCTTTATTTTTACCCCATCTTACGCTCAAATAAACTCGAATAAAGACCGGAGGACGCTCACTACCTATTGTCGATTAACAAACAATTTCCTTTACAATAAGTTTTACTTTTCACTACATTTATCGTGACTGCTTTCTCGAGCGACGGATGTATGTAGTTTATTCTTTTATGTAGACTATTTTTATAGGTTTTAAAAACGAGTGTGCTTGGTTTATTGATATGTTGATTATAAATTGTTTAAGTAATATTTTTGGTACATGTTGTTTAAGAATAAGTTATTTTCACAAGCAAATTGACGAATAAGAGTAAAACGTTTTCGAACACTTTGAATGACCTTATCATAAGTAGCAATATTCGAAGGTTTGATAACGCTATTGTATTACAGTAATCGTTTTGTATTTAACACGTACATATTTATTTGTACAATCGTAAACAATGATGCAGTAGTCGGATGAATTTATCGGCTCCGTACAGAGATATATCAACATATTAAAATAAAATCAAATAAAAAATAGGCATATTCGTTTCTTTTTACTGTATTTATTTAAAAAGGAAAAATATTTGGGTTGTCTTACTGAATCGGAAAAATTGTCCATGGTGACTACTTTCCTAACCAGCGTTACCTAATTAGTTTGTAGCTCCATGTGAAATTAAAATTGATGCTTTTCGTAGTTGAATAAATATATATATGTTTCAATCAAGTACGACTATTCGCGTTTACTGGACGTAAACGTTACCTACCTAGAGTAAAAATAAATACGTTTGACTTTGGAAAAACAATGCTACTCACAACCTTACTAGAAGGTATTTTCTTTAAAACAAAGGTAATTTCATGACGTTTATTAGGTACCAGTTTTGTCACAACAATACTGTAGGTAGTGTTGCATTGTCACGTACCAGCATCGGGCAGTTGTAAACGAAGCTGCAGTCGCCAGATGCGTATCTTGATATCTTTGCACCGGTTCCATGAATAGTAACATAAGACCTGACCTCACGACACGCTACCGAGTGCGTTTCCTTATAAAACTTGAATAAGCTATAGGTATATTAAAGTACTTATCCATCAATTAAGCAATGATACTTCCACATACGTAACGAGTCGAAAAGTTAAGCAGCTAGCTCTAGTCTCTTTGTAAGGGTACGATAGAGTCAGCGCTTAGATATATTGAAAGGTGTATTGAAAATTCAACGATGGTGCGTTCAGTTAAGCCAATTTGGCCAAATAAATAAGGCTTAAACTCCAACCGATCATCACTGACATGAATCATATTGATTCAGTAGACTATACTGAAGTTGCCAGGTATATGAGTGTCCTTTTAATTATTGAACATATCTATCACGCGTTGATGTGACTCCTTAGCAATGAATAATTTTATAATAATAATAATTAATCTAAAGGTTATTATGATTCGCTTCAATGATTCAATCTTAAACATCAACGATCACCTGTAGGCGTAATAACAGCTTGCACAATCCAACGAGCGTCATTAAAACAGTATTAAACACACCTTGTCATTTATACCAGCAATGAATAATTAACATTGAATTGAATGAAAAGCAGATGTTGTTGAACTTTATGTGTTGACCTGCGCGCTTCCTGTCATTGTCCGTCTCGATGGTCGCCAAAACGGGACCAGGGTGCTGAAATTGTACTCAATATAAATAATGGTTGATTGCGTGATCGGAATGTACTTAATTCTTTAAATTTGTTATTATATAAATATGTATGTCTTTCTTAATAATTTCCTTATCATAATTGCATCAGCGCCGCTGCTCTCCGGTCCAAGAAATTTCGAATCTGTTCAGTAGTCTAGGAGCCCTTTTAAAGAAAGCAAATAAAGATCAAATTATTTACATATGTTGTCGTTCTTATTATAAGTAATTTTTAATAGATAGAGTGATTCAAGTGGAAGTTTTAAGTGTATAATACATGTAATATATACGCATTTGAAGCCCGGGCAGGTTGCAAGTTTTCTATATGTATAAAAAAGAAATGTACAAAAGTACCTAGATATAACATTAATGTTATTGTTATCAACAGGGCAGTGACGGATCCCCGCGACGGGCGGCGGGTGGCGCTTAAGAAGCTGCCCAACGTGTTCCAGTCGCTGGTCTCCTCCAAACGCGTCTTCCGCGAGCTCAAGATGCTCTGCTTCTTCAAACATGAGAACGTAAGTCAATATGATCTATTTGCAAGCTATTTTACATCATCAAAACTACATCTATTAAATTATTAATCCTATAACCTAATAACTATAAATGTAATGTCCTTTATTAAATAATATTTCTGTAACCGTTACCGTCCGAGCAGTACGAAATAATCAAGTATTATGACCATTAGCGATCACACCCACAGACAAACTGTGAAAATAGTTTTGTGGGGCCCTGTTTTTAGCCTATAAGATGAATGTAAAAGTTCTTAATAAATAAAAAAATAAAAAAAAATGTATTGCACATAGCAACATGGTCGTAAAGCTCGTAAAGGTCATTACTGTTAAAGCATATTCGTGGAATATTGACGGTGGGTACTGCTTTTAATCTAAATGTATTGAATTCAAGTAGGGATCATCTACGAAACATAGTTCGTAGTGGTGAGTAGTGATAGGTTCAGACATATTGTGTATTAACTGGTAATTAATAAAATTAACATTCTTTTAGTTTTTGTTATACTAGTAAAATGGAAAGTTAAGAAAATGCATTAATTATTTATTTTATATTAAACTAGGAAATACAATTACTTTGGTGAATGAAGCTATATATTATATTCTGCTTAAGGCAAACAGAATGATACTCGGCTTGTGCACAAAACAAGCAACCGAAAATATACCTAATAATAATTATAACGGTTTATTAATTATAGCGTAGTAATTACGGCAGCCGCGCCGTAATTTATTCAATTCAATGTGTGCTCTATCGATCAACGAATGCTTTGCGGCTCGATTGTCGCTCACAAATAGACGATGCAACGAGCAAACGTGATTTGTGCGAACGGATTGAATGATTCTGTGCGCATTATTTATCCGAGTTTTCCAATTATAGCACTAGAGTATTATGCGGCATAATGCGTGAAGTTGTATGTTTCAACTACAGCGACGTTTCGCACAGTCGAGCACACCAAACTAAATCTAATTCATGTTCCAATTAGCTTCAGCATCATTTGGCATTGTGCGCCACAGAGTCGCTCTATACTCTGTTATTGGAAAACTAGGCATACGTGTTGTGACTTTTTTGTAATAATATTATTAATAAGTCTTATTTGTAATAATTGTTCTGACTGTACATTATATCATACAATAAAGTGTCATTTGCTCAGCGGTAGGTTTAGAAAATTGCGGTTTCCCCATGTGTCAGTAACGAGATGAACGCCTATTCGTGAATGGGTAATATATATGTACATACTTGTGCTTTCAGTGATAAGCTTTGTTCAGAGAAACATTACTTACATGATTTTTATTCTTTACCGATACGTTATACATATTTCATTATTATATTCTAAGTATCGGTTACTTAGCAAAATAGAATTAAAACTGATTTTTATAATTTGAATTAGAATATTGATTTTTACTGACGGTTTCTGACGATTGCTATAATACTTATTCTAGTGTGTTTAATAACACTCATATTAAGCATCTAGTTAAAACGAAACAAATGAAGATCTATCAAATTGCTAGTGTATAATAAATGTAAATGTTGATGTAATTGCGCCGAGAGGTTTGTCCGTCTGTGTGGCGCTGTGCGTCACGCGTGGGACCGTTGTAATAGATGTCATTCATTACATATAATGTCTTTATTGGGTGCAGCGTACGACTGCTCTTTAGGACTAATATTTCATACAATACCGTTTTATTACCCGACTACGGCAAAGCCAAAGGAGGGTTATGATTTTGACAGGCTATGTATGTATGTATGTATGTATGTATGTTCATCTGTTCCCTCGTAACTTCTAAACCACTAATCAGAATTCGACAAATGACATATCATTAGAAGCGTCTTAATTGTCCGCTGGTTATAGGCTATATAGATTTTCACCAAATTCAATGTGGCGCCCTCTAGCGGACAAAATATACAGAGTAAAAAAATAAAGTTAAGCTAGATATGCCGTGTTTGGTATCATTTTAAAGCGCTTCACTTGTACATTTCGAATATATATATATTACTAGCATTTGCTTGTGACTTTACCTGTATTCATGGGGTACTTTTATACTTTTTCAGCGTCGTTTTTTGTCGTAGTTGGGTTTTAGTTTTTTT
>JADANM010001810.1:8075967-8125235 GCA_026213755.1 Eurema hecabe
TTCCTGACATTGAACGGGGATCCGACACTCTTCCAAACCCCGCGGTCTAATTCCAATGAATGCACAAACAATGATGGAGAATTGCCATTTAAAAAGCGCCATCAAGCGATGACTGAAACAGGCACTTCGCCTTTGAAATATTACCTTTATTATGGCCTTAGTTCCCTGAGTTTGCTCGAAGACGTCGACGTTTATTTTATTTCAGAATCTCTTTGTTCGCGAGCTGGCTATCGCCCCGTTTTATGATCGTGCTTATTAATATTAGGCAGTAGGTACAGTGCGTTGTGATGTTTTTAAGAAAGCGTTTGTCATACAAATTGCACGCTTTGTGTTATTAAACTACGAACTAAACAATTCTGCATATTATTTCAAATCACACCAGTTTCTTTAGAATTCTATATCGATGAAATATATTTATCGTAAATCTCAATATTTTCAATCATTTATTTCGTGGTCTAAGTTCTTCGAACAGTTGCGGTCAAAGGCCCTCTTAATGCTACTGCGGCTGACGCATGTCCACCGGTCGTTGCGAAGACGCGGCCAGGTCACTGCAACTGCACCTTTGTTTTCGCCAAACGTGATCCCCGCTTCCATTGTCCCAACTTTTTGCATCATTCCGCCAAGTGTTCGGTGTCTCGTCCGAGCGCCCTTGCACGCCTAATTAGCAAACCAAAGCGTAGGCGTCCAACCTCGCCGCATCACGCCTAATTGCATTTTGTAGTGTTTCCGCGGATCTAATTAAATAATTGGTTTCGATGTAAATCTTTTACGTGTAGACTGCTAATGCGATTACAAGTTCGCTTAGCACGACCGAAGTTTCTGTTTCGTGAGCGGTTTTTTACTGCGTGTGGTTGATTCGATAATCACCTTAATTTGACCTTAATTTTGAATAATACTATGGACATTTAATATGTCAACTTAGATATAGGTATATTCATAAGAAGAGCTATCTCGTTAACCAAAGTGAGGGCATTAGAACGCTTGTTTCTTTGAGAACGTTTGTGGCTGTCAAGCACAATATCAAATCGTTAGTCATAAGTCCAAATGACACGTAAGAAAGGCTCGACGCTGATTCAGTTATCAAGTGACCTTAGGGCACACAATCAGCCCGCATTCATCATTGACTGTTATTAAGTAATACCCCTGAATAGTGTGACTGTCAAAAACTGCTACAGCAGATGTTGAGATTTCGTTTGTAAAATATGACTATATTTTACGCAACAATAAAGAATAAATTAGGCTAGTAATACTACTTCTATAACGTGATCTTACAATAGGAATAGCAATTCGGCTATTCCTATTGTAAGGATTTTTATTTTGATATACATATATTTGCCTATGCCGAATAGCAGAATAACAATTAAAATATAAATAATTTGACAAAAGCGTGCTGGTCACACATAGAACAGATTGCAAAAGTGATTCATATTGGATTTATTTCTTTTGTAGTTAGCATTCCAAGTTAGCTAATTGTCAAGTTGAGCCTTTAAACTCTAGACCCATTAGAGGTATCTAAGCAAATTTTTATATCTTATTAAAATTAGAAAATAACAGAAACATAGAGGCTTTATATTAAGCATTGCACGTATGTAGCGTAGATACCTAATCAACATCGATATTCAATACTTAATATTTAATGACCTCTTCTCGGTTACTTAGTTTCTTCTTACAGTGTTGCCAAGTATCACACCTGTTTTATGACATATCATTACGAATCATCTGTGCCACAACTATGCTAGTTTATGGCAACATAAATGTTTAGTGTACTCGTTGAGTTTGCAATATTTTAAGGACTTGTTCTTACGTGGACGGCTATTTGAAGTGCCGAGTTTGTAAGAAGCTTCATAACGTTGCGTTTTTAGTATGAACGAAATTAAACATGACGTCTCTTACGTCGTATCGTCGCTTACGATCAGGCGGAATCGCTGCCTAATGTTTGCTTATTCGTTATTAAGATCTATGTCCGCTTATCCGAAAATAACTTCAATTAATATAATACACAAAGTCTGATTTCACCTTTGTATGGTTACATCTTAAAAGCTACGCAATGGGTTTAAATGTTTTAATAAAGAACGTGATTTTAAGGAAGCTTTAAAATGCGCGCACAAGACACATTGGCGGACCTCTAATAATGGATGAATCACTAAAAATGTTTCCTTTCTATGTTCTTCGAGCTGTATGCAATCAGCTCGTGTCAGAAGTAACCGTAAATATTTTTCTCCGCCTTTGCTATAGGTACACGTCTCTGCTAATTAATATCACAAATGGTCATCGCGCGTGAAAATGAGCTTAATAGTTGTAGCAAATGGGCCATAATGGGCCATAAACGCGATATGAGTCGGTTGCCTAGCAACGGTGTGAGACAGGCGTGGGAGTACCAATTACATAATCAATAACGATGTTTGCTTGCACTCCCACGTCGCTCCCCGCCGATTTGATTTGAGGGTTGTTGTATTTTTATAGTAGGTATAGAATTGATAGGGAAATTGGGATAGGTACGTTCAATGTGCTGTAATTTCATACGATAACTTTTTTATGTCTCAATGACTATGTATATAAAGGACCAAAAATGTTTTTTGTTAAATGGTAGATAGATCAATAATAATTTCACTGATACACATTTTAAAAGAGCGGAATTATTTAATGTTGTAATTTGCAGTAATTTGCAATTCTTTTTTTGAGTGACACTTTTACGGATAACATAAAAAAGTTTTCTCATGCAGTAAATATTGATTTGTCCAGCAGTTATGAACTTTAAATGCTTAACATTAAACATTAATCATATACAAGTACACATATTGACAAGGTCCGGCACAGTTAAGTGATTCATTGACCACAATGAAAATCGGACGATATTTTTATGATATGTTGACATACGGTAATATTATACCTACTTAGTTTGGGGTCAACGAACGATCGCCCTTCAAACGAAATTTGTTTATCGATAAAGTAGATACGATAAATTTCATCTATGCATACTTTCAATGCGAAATGGAATATTTAAATCTATTATTACAGATAAGGGTAGATAAATGTAGGATATTTACGTGTAAACATTTTTTTTTCATCAACTTTGCACATGGCAACATCGCCTCATGTGTAAGGCCTTTATTTGTCTTTGAGATGCGAGAAAGAAAATGATTGTTTTCTAATTTTTTAATTAATTAAAAATCGGAAAAAGAATATTAATATTATTATTATTCTTCAGGCTCAGAAATAAATTTCGTAACACTTTGTTTACAATAAGGTAAAAGGTAAACAGTAAATTTTTGCTGAATTATTTCGGTAATATATCGTCTAGTGTCCCCCATAGTCTATACCATTACCTCAAAGTAATTACGAGACCCCACGTCTGCCGTGATTTCGAGGGAGGACCGCTTAAAATATTAGTCTGCTGTCTATTGCTACAATTGTGTTTTTTTGTTTTTCACTCACTCTTAAAGATTGGTGAAAATAAGGGATTTGTTGTGAACAAATAATATGTTTTTTTAGTGTATATGAATTACGGCTGATAGTTATATTCGAACTTAAAATAATAATAAATGAAAATCGTTTATTTAGGACTTGATTAAGTCGATTACAAACAGAAAATAGGACACGACGACCGCCTCAACTAGGTACCTATACCCTGTGCTAGAGCCGATCGACGCTTTCCATAACAGACCAAAATAAGATTTATAAAATTATCTACATACATTTTTAGTTGATCAACAAAGTCAACTGTAAATTGTTAACAAAATTGAGTATTTAAATTCGCCAAAGGTTCGTTCAATAGGTACTATAGGTACTCACATAAGTGAGCAGCACATTCCCGCTGATCGCATAGGCCGTGCACTTAACGAAATTAAATATAAGAGGTAAACATTTACATACGGACGCAAGTCAGTTTACTTTGTACGAGCGCTAATTAATTGGGAATAAACGCGAAAAGGTTTCTGCTTAGTGCTTCTTAAAATTGCCAACAGTTTCGATTGCATGCGTGTTAGTCGGGGTCATTAGTGTATTATTACGAGAGAAGGTATTTGTTTGTCCGTTAGACCTATGCGGGTTGAAACTAATTAAATAGGTACCTAGGTATAAGTTTTTCAATACAAAGCCAAGGATATCGGTTTGGTGATGCGAAGTTATAATAATTTAATTTTTCAACGCACATTATATAAACAAAAGGAATCAGAATTTGTGTCGTAAAAAGTGCACTTCACAGTAATTTATTGGTGAATACGGAGCCTATATTGTAAACATTCTTTGTTGCCTTATATAGTAAACTTAATACTAATAGCTTATAAAGATACATGAAATTTTCAAGCTATAGATTTATACGATAGTACAAACAAAGACCCTCTTTATGACTCTCGGGGATGATCATAAAAACATAATTTCCATTTGTATCAAAGTCGAAGTTTCTCATCTCAGTTATGAGGTCAACACAAATTTAGGAACACGTACTATAACTAGGCCCGTGCGGAGGACGTAAAATTTTTGGCACTAGAAGTCATAAAAAATGTCGTAAAAGTTATAAGATTTGTCGTAAAATAAGGAAGAAGCTATTTTGAGCGTAAAACATAAACGTCTGGTCGCAATTTATAAACGCATTGTATTTTTTATTGTAAGAAGATTTTTCGATTAAGAACAAATAATTATATATTCATTTTAATAACCCTTTAGTATTATTGCTTGGCAACAAAATACGTCGAACATTTACCATGTAAGTTATAATTCAAAGATTTTAAAGCCAATATTTATAAAACAAAATTCATATTTCCAAAGAAAATATTCTTTTGCCTTGTAATTTACTCCTGCTAGTGACCTTAAAAATTCAACTCGATTTAGAAAAATTGCAAAATCGCCTGCATTGCCTACAATCAACTACCGATCTCATGTTTGATATAAATTTAAACCGTTACGTCAGCATCGGTAAGACCATTCGCGGAGCATAAACCTTGGCTTTATTTACCGCATGAACGTATAAGGTGAAAGAATCGAGTAAATAACCATGTTTATGTTATTTCTAGAGTCCTTCAAACGGTCGTGCGTTATTGCACCATGAACTTTTATTGCATACGCATCGGGCTTATTTGGCCCGATGTGTAGATTTATTACTGTTCCTGATGTTTAAGTTACGTAAAATAATTTCATTACTATGTATAATATGTTATGTACATAAGGAAAGTATATGTTTGTAATTTATCCGTTATCTAGTTGCCATTACACAAGCTCTGTTTATCGTCGAGACTAGATAGTGCTCTTTTAAAATTAGTGTCTGTATAATTATTATTACTTTATGTGGAGAGATTTCTATTAAACATCAGACGATGATTCCGAAAGACCACATCCAACTAGATATTACATGTGTGTATGTTTTCAATATAAAATACGTGGCAGTGTTCGCAAAAGCGGTGTATGAAGTATGAAGGGGCGGAAATCCGCTGTCTTGATGTTAGACGGCAAGGGGCGGCTATATAGCTATTGGGATACAATTTTATGACAATTTTTAGAGACTGTAGTTGGCGATTAGATACGTTTGGCTTACTTTATTACTCTATTTTTTCTCAGGTTCTTTTGTATTATACAACACCTCTGGAGGTTTCTTTTGGCCTTATTATTTATTGTATTATTAATTTCAGTTGGTGGCAAATTGGATATATTATAGGAATAAATGTGTAATAGCGATGTTTTTCACTTAAATAATCTTAAAATAGTGTTCAGTTATGCGGCTCTAAAATATAGTGAAGCATTCTGTCCTTATTGTTGTAGTTCCCTATTTTAACATAACTTTGGAGAGAACAATGATGCTCCGGAATATATTCGAGAAATTTTACTAACGCGTTTGTCTCGAGGGATTCGAACTACGCCGGGGGAAACGTTAAATTCTAGTCCTTGTGCTTATACAGCTTTAAGAGCATACGGTAGGTACATTTTAGTAGACTGATTAAATAAAAAAGCCGTCTGTATCATATTCTAAAAGAGAATAATATTCGCTTTTTATGAGATAAGTAGTGTATGTATCAAAGAGTGAATGAAATTTTATGGATAAAATTTGTGATTTATGGTAAAATCTTAAAATAAGGTTAAGACCTAAACTTTCTTTGGAATCTAAACCTCGCACGTATTTATTTATTACTTTGTATCACTTCGCTTAGGAAGTTGTAATTAAGAAAAAAATCAGACTGCGATATGCAACTGATATAACATATTGTGTATATACATATTGATAATATACAAATATAAAATCGTACATACATACATACATACGAGCATATACATGCGTATCTTCAACTGCATATTTAGCGTTCGGTATAAAAAAAGGAAACATCGTTACAACTGCCCACGCTGGCCATTCCCAAGTTTTTGTTCCCAAAAAGTGAACCGCTGTAGCCGGAAAAACTGCAAATCGTTTCGATTTTTTGCCAAAGCCGGCGCCGACAGATGTGTATTGTTTTTGTGCAGTGCTAAGTTCAGTTAACTGAACTATCTAGGACGTTTACTTGGCGCTACAGTGATCTACACTAATATTATAAAGAGGAAAGATTTGTACTTTTGTATGTAACGAATAAACTCAAAAAGTACTGTACTGATTTTAATAATTCATTTTTCAATAGAAAGCTTAGTAGCATAGGCTATATTTAGTACCTACAATTTCTCCCGTACGTAGCCGGGACGGGCCGTTAGTGTTTTATAAACAAACTGATGTTGCTTGCTGCTTGCATGAATATAAGGATATTGTGCGTTTTAATTGTAATTTTACTGTTAGGCAAAGGCAATATGTTATTAAATTGCATGCGAGGGATACATTAAAGATTGATGCTTATAATTTTTAGTAATTAATGTAGTTGTGTTCCATCAGGAAATGTTATTGTTGCATTTAGTATAGGACTTACTTAGTTACGTTTAATCGAATAATATATTATCGTATAGGTTTAAAAATAAGTTTGACTCTTAAACGAAATACATTTTTATATTGACCTCACGGGTAGGTTGTAGGTAACAATATACGATCAATACACGAATAATCCGACGCAACCTATATTCAAATTTACTCATTAAATTGGGTCCAGTTTGCATTCGGATTACCTTACTTGTACGTGTTATTAAAATGTGTGGAAAATTTTAATGAAATCTGCAAACATTTTGCTGTCAGGATCGAATAATTCAATTTCGGATTGCGTCGCGCAGTTATCAGGGATTATAATTTGGTGATTAATTGAATCTGTTATCTAGGAAATAGTTGTGAGAATAATCTTTTTATTTAATATTATATTTCAAGTTATGAAAATCTTTATCTAGTAAAACTGCTTAGTTTTTAACAAAAATCTAATTTTAATGTATGTATAATAAAATTATATTTTGTCGGTGCCGCATATGTGTCATGATTTGTATGAAACAGACTCCTGAAAACCAGCCTTTACTATCTTGGGAGCCTGGCTAAACCTAATTATGGAAATTAATTATTATTATTTATCAAGCTAATAGCCGCGTTAAACAACCCATCACTCTAGCAGTAGTTGCACTTTATATCAACTCAGACGTTTGTAAATAAATCTATAAACGCGTACTTGGCTCAAGATGTCCGAAGAGGCTTGGCTCGGCTAAAGTCCCCTCCCCTCCTTCTCCCTCGCCTTGGAAATTTGCCCGATAGGCTGTAGATAAACGTTAGTGAGGCTATCCAATGCGGCTTCGGTAGGCTGTGCATTTATTTTCGGCTCATTAGCACGCAGTGTAAGCCTACGCCATTTTGTAGTTGGATAATACGTTTTGCTGAATAATGTTTGCTAGAGATTGCTAAGATGGTTGTATGCTTTGGATGTAAATTGATGGTGGTTATTTACACAAATGCTGTTTATCTTTTAAGTAGCTAGTAAGCTTAACTCCTCGATATATATGAATGAATTAGAATCCTTAAAAAATCATATGCACATTTAAACAAAGACTATTTATAGGATCGTGATTACTCGAAGAATGCATAAATCTTACCAGAATATTCCATCTCATAGCTTGAAGTTACGTTAATCTCTCTCGACGTTAAAAATATGCTCAACATTGAGGATAGGACTTAAGCCGATGAAAAAATAAGTCGTTTGTCATGTTAACACGGCGTCGTATTGCATTAAGTAGCTGTAGGTTGACGAAACTCTTGGAAAATGTCAGTGAAATTCTGGACCTCGGGTTTCTCGAAAATTGTTGGCTAGTTGGATTTAGATACGGGGAATTTCTAGCGTCCACGTGTGTAAAGTGATCAATTTTAGTTTCGCTTTTACGTTTATGTACATATGTCGTTTCCTTTCAATTCAAATTGATTTGCTTAAGTGTTTATTCCGTCTCGTTATTGCGAGTCCATTATAGTAATGTTTTAAGCTTACAAGCTTGCACATCGGCCTTTTAGTAACTATTTCGATCGTAATTTACATCGATAATTAAACATGAGCCGGCTTGTTTACGACGGCAAGACGCATAATGAAGTGGACAAGAATTGTTTTCAATATTGTACAGCCGATATTGGTTTTGTTAAATACCAAGCTGTTTTGTTTCGTAATTTAAGCACCTTGTATCTCTAAAAGGGATTTATGATTATTTAGTTGGGTTCTATTTGATTGTGGGACTCTTGTTTGTTTATTTGCTCTAATCATACAAAGATTTAAATTATTACAAGACACGAGACGCCATATATTTTTGTTTGAGACGACGGTTATATTTTCTAAATAAGCAAAGACTAATTTAGAGCTGCTTCTAAGTTGTTAATGACCCTCATCTGACTGACTTACCACTACATTTTTAGAAATAATTTCTCAACGCGACGTTTATCTGAAGTGAACCTAACGCTGCAACGGTTACGGTCGAGTTTTGAACACCACGTCATATTTTCATAACTACGTTGCGAATCGTTCGAAAATTTATGAATGCAGATGGAATGCAGAATGTGTTTTTATTCTCCCTTAAGTGAATTTCCATTGTATAGATTAGCATCCCGATAATTCAGTGTCGGAGTGGCGCTAGCGGAAATTTGTTGCTCCAAGCGTCGGCGGCGCCCTTGTAGATAGACTTGCTCTTCCTTTATAATTTATTACCGTGATGGAAAAATGGTTGAGGAAATTGTAACTTGTTTCAAGTTCCTGATCAGCTGTGGCAGCGGTTGTAAACTGAATTCGTTGATAAAACATAACGGTCTATATACTACTAGCTGTTGCTCGGAACTTCGTCCCCGTCGGATCTATTTCTATTATTATGGCATAGTGAGTCAATCTTAGAAGATAGACATATACTGTCGCGGACTTTTTTTTAGATCATTTAAAGAGGAATAATTCTTTCATACATATTATTTTTGTATCTTGAACCGTTTTCGCAGCGCACGCAAAGGAAGCCCTCGACGATGAATAATTTTCCCCGTTTTTTTCATATTCTCCATTATATCTTCGCTCCTATTAGTCGCAGCGTGTTGTGTGTGTGTGTGTTATATAGCCTAAAGCCTTCCTCGATAAATGGTCAATTCAATAAAAAAAGAATTTTTCAATTCGAACCACTAGATCCTGAGATTAGCGCGTTCAAACAAACAAACAAACAAACTCTTCAGCTTTATATATTAGTATAGAAGTATAGATATATGCCATTGGCAGCGGATCGGTCGACAACCAAACTGTTATAGTAAATTAAAATTATCAAATGGAATAATTGTATCGAAGAAATTGAATCATTTTTTAGTTCTAGCTAGTTCTAGTGTTGTTCAAGGCGTTACAGTCTATCGATACTCAATAAGAGGAGACCAATAAATCTCATAAATATCAAAACATTGATGTAATAACTAATTAAAACTAGACTTTTGGTATATTTTATAAGTATAGGCTAACGATTTTATGTACTTTTGGCGATCGCACACGTTCAAAAAATTTCCGCACAAGCGCCTCTCGTCGTGACTTTATTCATCAATGTCGGCTTTCATTCTCTTCTCGAATGTTCCAGAAAATTGTAAAAGTGTTAAAGCCTAGACATTTTTCTTTGCATCATCGTTCTTATGTTCTTTTTTTTTGTCGAAACAGTTTTAACTAACTCGCTTCGGGAAAACGCATTTTGCATTGCAGAAACTAGTTTTAACTGATATTATATTCAGACATTAGTCAATTCTAGTATTAACAAAGGCATTAAGTAAAAACTAGTTCTAACTAGGAAAAATGCGTTCTATCTACTAATTAGCTTTAACTGTAACATATACATTAGCATGATTATTAACTAGTATAAGTAAGGTATTTTCGACCAAAAAAAAAAAAGAGCAAGTGATGATTAATTGCATGAAACAAGAATCTTTCTTTAATACGATTTTCACTGGCTCATTGCCAACATAACAATAAACGACAATTACAGACAATACTCTTTGTATCTTAAATGTTCTTGTGATGAATTGGAAAACGTCTGTCTGTTGATATTTAAATTAATTATAATTGAGTCTAAACATATACAAGTATTGTCCATTTTTCTAAGAAGAAAGGACTACAATAAATTTATATTTTACTTTTAATAGAAAGGCGTAGGATTAAGGGGTGTCGCCTTCCCAACGCAAATGACATTTCTTACATATTGATAATGAATTACTTGTGACTATTTTGGAAGTTCTTAAAAATAGAATTTAAAACCTATTTGTTAATAATTAAACTGCTTTTTAAAAATATTGAAATATACGGTTATTTAAAAGATGATTTATAATGGAAAAATGTATACATATTGCATTCTAGATTTGAATCGCGTGAACATCGCCGATCACTTTCCTTACGAGACGCGACACTGATGGATCTTATCGAATAAACCTGCCGACACGAAAGAATTCACTGTTCTTGCCGGCAACCTGTTATTATTGTCGTACAGTTTAGCAATTACATGGTACTGGTAATACAGTACTAGTTGCCTTAAAAGCAGTTGTTAATTAATGAGTTAAACCTTTAGTACCTATTGATGAATTTACAATAATAGGATAACAAGAATATATATTGTTAATATGAAATGAATTCGGCACGTTTTAGTGTATAAATTCGTGTCCCGCGGTTTAACCTGCGTAGTTTCCGTTCCCGGTGCAGTACCGGGATATAAAATGTATAGGATACTGTTAATAGTGTCATAGTCTTATGCAGGGTAGCGCCTATCTACTTACAAAATTTCAACTAAATCGGTCCAGTCGTCGTTTTTGCGCGAAAGAATAACAAACATACATTCTCACAAACCCTCACATTTATGGGTTATTTGTTATAATAAATATACTCATGGGTATATGGAAGCCCTTTGTAATGAAAATAGCTTTAGTCCGTATGTCCCAGATTCAGTTCAGTACATTACAGACCCATAAGCATCAGGATATGTCTCCTTGTACACGTATTTCCCGACCACTGACTCATACGAACGATTTGTCAATGCTTCCTCAGTCCACTCGGTTTATATACGAACATTATTTTGGGACAAAAGATAAAATTAAATATATAATAATAGAGCAAAATATTTTGGATATGAAATGTATAATTTTTTAATACATTTGGTTGTTAAATATGTTTTAAATATTTTAATGTTTTGTCCCTTTCGCTGCAAATTTGCATATTAAACATATTATTGTTATTATGTACAATATTACTGTACATCAAAAGCGAACGGTGAAAAGGTGCGATATTAAAAAACGAAATTACCTATTTTGAAACAAAAAAAGATGGCCTTAAAATTTAGTTTAGCCAATAAGTAATCAGATGCCTTACGTGAACGTTGACGTGAGAAAAGTCTCATCAAAACGATTAATTAATTCAACTCTCTTATAGAAGTATGTACCAAGTATTACCCCGGGTTACGTCTCTGTGTTCCCACATTTCCCGGCCACTGAGTCACAGACGATTCGTCACTGTCTTCCTTTGTCTGGTTCTTTCTAAACCCAGCTAGATTTATTTACAAACTTATAAATGGCAATAAAAAGAATTTGTAAACAGAGCCATGTTTACGAAAAGCGTACATTACAGTTTATTTGAGAAATGCGATAAACGAAAGTAGTTTTAATTGTGTATTGTGCTACTCATATTGTGTAACTACTGTTACATTAATTCGTAATTTTATCTCAAATAATAGATTTCAGTAAATGATACAAAATAGATGCAGTTAAAATACAAATGACAACATTTACTTTAAAAAAATTTCAATCATTTAAAACTATACCAGCAGCGTTCGTTTTTGCGTTATTATAAAAGTATTAAGCATACACATTGTTTAAAATTCAAACGCTTTTCGAACCACTTGTTTTTGCAATACATTACAGATCTATGTATTAGTGGATCGTATCCCTGCTTCCATATTTCCTGACCACTGAGTCACACGGACGATTCGTCACTGCCATTGTACTGTTCCCAAACCCAACCGAATATAATCCTGAATTGTGTACACATTTCAGTTTTACTTTGTAGTGGTACGTATTGTTAATGTTTACTCTCAAGTGTGGTCTTTCAAGACTGTTTATGATTTAGATTTATTGGGTTATTCAAAAGCCAGGCTACATTTTAATTTTCGTTCAGTAATGAGTATCGTAACAAATTTAAAAAAAATTATCGTGAATTCACCGTTTCAATGTATTATAAGAGTACTTTTTCTTAAACACTGCTGCGAGTGTCCCATCTAAGTGATTACGGGGAAATAGCATTAAAGATTATGGTATCAATATGTAACGTGATTGATGATAGCAGTTTTAGGCTGGTGATCGATGTAGATTTTTATAAATCGGTTCAGCTAAGACGATAAGCGTATATAATGACTATGCGGGCTAAATCGCACTAGTTAACGTGAGCCTGATAATCCAAACGGGGTGTCCGAAGCTTCGGTAGACGTATTTGTGTTCCACAAGTAATTATTGTAAGAGATTTCCCTCAATATGAAATATTGCTTCGCTTTGTCGATTATACACGCACGTACCACTAATGTTCGTTCGTATTTTGTATGCTAATACGATATTTATTATGGATCAGGTTCCGTCTGATGTACGGGAGCGATGATCCATCAATGTCACCTTTTTACGTGTTTAGTCTATGAGACGCATTCTTCTCAAGGTATGCGGGCTAGAGCTGTAATTAACATGGTGCATTTGTTCTCGAGGTTTACTTACGACTTAGACACGTTAGGTTTGACAGAATATATAATTCTCTTCACAATTTCACGCATCATTTTTGAGGCTCATGTGCTTTGAAATATCGTTTATGGTTTTAATAGCTTTTACTCAAAATCTTAATTTTTAACATTGTTATAAGCTAATGTTATCTGTAACGCAAAATAAGTACATGGTACCTACACTTATTTATACATGTCTTTCGTCATTCGATTGACGAGTATTTGAAAAACATATGAGTTGGAAACCTTGCACGAACCAAGAAGCTTAATCAAGCATACTGTGACCTGTTTATTGGTTGTTTTTCCCTTAAGGATTTGTCATCGTTACTGTTGTTGTGTGGTTTGGTTGATATTAGTTCAAATTGATCAATGACAATACAAAAGAAAAGTTAATTTATCATATCTGACTTTCCTGTTGCGGTGTTACTCATTGTTATTCATAATCTGTAAGTAATTCTTGTTAAAATGTAAAAAGAGTAGACTGTAAAGAAAAAGTAATTAAAACAAAGTTAATCCCTCGCTATTTGACAGACTAAAATTCCTAAGTCCTTAACAAAATTTCAGAATCTTAGCAATCCTTTGTCATTTAATATACCTACTGCTTCTGTTATAGTACCCGCATTTCATTACAGGCCTTAAAACGCATAAATTTTCTGAGTCACATTTAGCATTTATTTCAAACCGAGTTTACTTTTTGCGACAATTTTAGTCATCAGCAAAGCTTCACAAAGAGCTTTCAATTTATGCGCAGTTTCGAGTCCGTGAAGTTTCCGTTTTAGAAGTTTGTTAAAGATGTTATATTGTACGGATATAACGCAATTCCACGAAGTGTTTTTTGGTCTTCAATACAAAGGACAATAGTATAATATAAAGATGTAATACAAACTACCCATTTCTAGATACAACTCCATTACCCAGGTATGACCTTTTGCCCATATGTTCCTAATTGTATAATAAAATTGCATCGTTATGTATCATAGACCATAAACAAGTTCAACTTGGCTCTGTACGGGTTGGTACAACCAGCAAAAAAGGTTAATTAATCTCGTGCATATTTCTAAGTTGTTATACACAGTTTTAATCGATCCGATAAGGAGTGAACATTAATTTAATTACATATCGCTTTTTATTATGAATTCGCACTGATTTGATACCAGCTTTTTTGCTGACGGTACTTTTTTGTGGACGTCAAGCAATGGCAGGGCGCAGCTGCGGCACATCCGGCTGTAACATCCTTGTTCGGTAAACAAATGCATCGGCTCTTGAATGTAGGAAATGTAGACAAAAACGTTTTACAGCGCGGGAATGTCTGGAGGGAGTTGTTGGATTAAATAAGGTTTTCAGAATTCCTTACAGTGTGCGTAATTTATTCCTGTTTCTGAATTATTAGAATTTTTTTACTTTTAGAATTTTTTTGAAATACTATACGTCGTGTCAATAATACACTACGCAATGAAATATATAGTGCTGTAATAAATCAAAATTTCTAAAATTAAGTCATAAAGCAAAAAAATAAAGAACATTAACAGGAGATATTTGGTGAATTTTTAATTTGGCTGATGTAACTTGTAATGGGCTAAGATTAAGTGGAAAATTCAGTCCGTTTCGCCTTAAAGCGCTCTTAATGTTCTATTTACTTCAACAATTATAAAGTGGAACGCAACAAGTCCAAACGCTTCCAAATATTGTACCCTTTGCAGGGGTCACGAGGTGGTGGGCGGTTGAAAATAATTACCGCGCCGCCCTGTGACAGCATCCCCTTAGATATTTCCAAGTCCCTGACTCCCCGCGAATCCTCACGTTTTCTTTGCTTTCGCAAAACCTCCCTCGTCTGACGGTGTCTGCAAATCAAGACAATTGTTACTATCACCCTCAGTGCCAACTGCGGCTCTTAGTGAAAATTTTCTTACGTAACTGCGGTCAGTTTTATCGTAGGCTTAAAAGATAAATCGATTTTCCCCTTAGTTTCTTAAATATATTTATTGGCAAAATTAAATAAATAATTAACATTAAGTTTAGCACATTTTGATATTGCATTCCGTTTGCTGCGTCAATTGGGAATTTATTTTGGATTCGACGGCCAGAACCGACCTTACTTACCTGAAAACTTGATTCTCTGCTTCAGAACTACCTTCGTACTTCATGGAATATTAAAAAAAAGAATTATCGAAATTCTACCCACTAAGCAAAACATTTGACGATTCATTTCTACATTGCTGATTGCAACCTAATCCTATAGCAAAACATTCAGAAACGTTTACGTCACAGCAATGTATTAGAACGGTGATCCGTATTTTTTATATAGCAAACGGGTCGAATATATCAGTATGTGGGTTAAATGCTGAAATATAGCACAGTAAACATTTATGACGCTTCCGTTTGCCAAACGTGTTTTTCCCTATTTGGTTAGAACCGTTTTTATTTCAATGTCTAACGTTTCACGTTCGTTGTGTTTTGTGTTTGGTAGTAACTAGTCGATGGATTGGAATGTTGGTTGTTTGTTTTCTTAATCTGTTACACTGTTTGGTTAAATCTCAAATATTTGAGAAAGGGTATTTGAATGTTAAATACATAAAATTTTATGAACTGCAGGAAAAATCACATCAGGAATCATAAAACCTCAATAACGGGTTTAAAAAATTTTCAAATACAACACGCCCATAAATCATCGCATTGGAATGGTCCCAGACATACAATAAATATATGTGCCGTATCTGACGATTCGATTTCGATATTGCGTTTGCAATTCGGAAAAACAAACGCATTATTCGGGAGCGGAAGCCTTTGAAATTGTGTGTCATAATCTTTAAATAATGGCTTGTGAAACAATGGTTTTGCAACTTGGTAGAATAATACTTTAAGAAACGAACACAACATTCCTAAAATTGTTATTGAATTTACCAAGTTACTAAAATTATACTAGTGTTTCAAGTATCGTTTTAATATTTTTCGTCGAAGAGATTCAAACTAGGTGCTCCTAATTGGGGTCACAACGAATATTTATGATTCTCTAAGTAATATGAACATATCAAGTAACGGCTTTAAATTCATAGAAATGATAAGCGGCCATTATGCAGATGCAATTTAAGAGAAGCTAATCTCTTGGGCACTCCGAAATGGAAGCAGTTTATGAGACCGGATAAACCTTGAGTCGGCTAGACTGTTTAGTATCTACATCTAAGTTAATAAGTTAGTCTGTTTTCTTTCTGTATGTGTAGGAGTTTTTAAAGGTTTTCTAGAAAAGGATAATTAAAATTTTATTTATTTGGTATTGGCTATCTGTAGTCAGTACCAACGTTTTAGGTTCAAAGACGATATTATGAAAGCGTATCAGACAAAAATAAAGGAGATCGGACGTAAGGATTGGACTTAGCAATACAATTTAATACATATTTAATTGACAGCCTGCGTGAGAAGACATTTAAAAATGAAATTGTAAACATTAAGATTATAAGAATAATTATGAAGGCTTTTTTGTATACATTTTTCGCTGTATAGATATTTATTTGATATATTGTACATCGAAATTTCCGTGCTGCATGCAACCATAGTCGTATGCACGCCCGGTACGTTACATGTATTTTAATCGGACGCTTACAAGTTGTAAATTTCTTAGCGAAGGTACTGAAGTTGTTCTCCGTATTTATTGCGAATGACTTCATTTCGTTATAAAACGTGTTGCTGTTCTTGTCCCAATACGAATAATAAATAAGCCGAGAGTTTTCTCTTTTGGTATGAGAGTAGATTTTGTAATGCTTTTTTAAATTTTTTATATATCGTTGCAAATTTTTGTAATACGGAGTATTTTAATTCGATAGTCTTTTTCTTAATAATTGTCAGGGGACAAATAAGATGTCGTATTTTTAATATTTTTTTTCAAAAACCCAATTACCTGATGGGAAGTCATTGAATCTATTAGCTTTAGAGGTGTAGAAATTTTTATGGTAATGCTTTTGATGTTCCAAATTTGAATCCCACTAATCTAAAATGACGCTTCATTTATTTTAAATATCAAACAACAAACCGTAAATATATTAAAGCACAGATATAATAGTGAAATATCGTTAAACGCCGTGACAATGGGCACTGGAGCGGCACGGCGCTGTGACGTCCGCAGTCCCGCGGGTCCGGCCTGATGTATGTGCAAACGGCCCGCCATTTTATATCTCCCCGCCACATTTTTATGCGAAATGTGGCAACATTTTTCATCTGTGGATAGGTGCTTTCGGGAATTGGTGTGTATTAAATTTTGTGTGATGAAATAAAAAACAAATTGCTATGAAGAAGTTTTTATGAAGAAATTATAAGTGTATAACATTTTTATCTAATGTCAAACACATTACAGCAAGTGATAATTTTGTCTAGAATTTTTATTGCAATCCAACGTGATATCTTTCTTAGTCTGAAATCATTAAGCTCAGAAACAACTTATCAATAAGAACATAACCTCTAATACAGGGCGTGTATTGTACTGGATAAATTACTATCTTTAATGTTAGGAATAAAACTAATTCTGCTATTATATGATATATAAGAGTATCCCTGTACTAACCCGGACGGTTCCCACACGTAACGTAAGCGACCACGCGTCGTTTGAAGCCCGCTCGATACTAACTAAATTTGACCGGTTTTATCCTCATTAGCGTTCATACGCACGGCTTTAACCGCACTGCAGAGCTCTACAAAATAATTATTCTCAGTAAAGCCTTTTGATTACTAAACCGTTATTTTTAGGTTATGTACGACTCTCACGCTAGGGCGGTCACAGGGCCATTTTGTATGTATTTGTGTATGTTTGACTGGCAGTTTGTTTATTCAGAAAACGCTTCCATGTGTCCGAATAGAGTATTTAAATTACATATTTCTAAATGTCACACATATTATGGGTTTTAGTCGACAGGGCCGCGTTTTTTGCCAGTCAGTCCTAACCGCCTCTTTCTCCCCCGAGAACCCGGTATCCGTAACAAGATTTCCCATCGTCAAAAAAAAGTTATACTAAGTTTATCTTACACCTCATATTAATATAAATGTATATCGTATCCTAATGCATATCTTTCTGGAAGTTTCCTTAACCAGTATCAAACAGTTATGTAATCACGGAGCTACTCCAGAGCGACCTGCACAAGATCATCGTGTCGCCGCAGCACCTCTCCGCCGACCACATCAAAGTCTTCCTCTACCAAATACTCAGAGGTGAGAGCTCGCTTTTTAACCTATTTTCTTTTGCTTTACCGGTTCAAATTTGCGCTAGCTAGCTGGGAATTGAAATTGAAGTGAAGGCACCGAAAAAATGCTTTGATTTAACTAAGATTTTGTTTTCAAATTTATTGGATTGATTGTTGTTTTAAGATGATTTTTTCTAGACATTATTCTTATTATTATGTTACTTACATAATAATAAGTATTATATAGTAGGTTTGCTTATGTATCAGTTAGTTGAGTCTTGTTGAGTAGACTTCTTGATGAATATAGCATAGCCATCGAATAGAAAAATAAAAATGGGGTGTCAAATAATCAAACTGTTTTAGTTTATAGATGGAGAGTAGCAATATCGAAATGCAAAACAAATAATTATGAAAACAACTCTGATATAATAAAGGCAGTTTGTTAATTAAATAACGATCATCTCGATGTTGGTAGGTAATATCGCAGTGAACAAAAGTCGTAAACGCCTTAATTTCGTGTTTATAACGAGAAGCCGATTTAATGTCGATACTCGCGAACGTTGATTAACTCAAACGTACGAGGGGAACTTTTTTCGTGATATTATGCACATTTATACGATTCATGTATACGAGAAAAGTTTCGCTGAACAACGGCAACGGTATTGGGCTCGCGGTGAAACTTATTTGTCCTATTTTACTCTTGGGTTGTGCAGCGTGGAGTATACCGATGTATTCAGATTTTATTAGTTTCACTTCATCGATACTAATGTGATGGTATAGGTGGTATGAACGTGTGACGTTGATCTTTTGAACCAATTTGAAAATTACTTTACAATTAATATAATCAAAAACAGAGTGTGTATATTACTCATTCTATTTTAGATTGTCTTATGCTGAGTATTATCTCGAAATATATCGAATAAATACCGTAATAGTAGACGTATAAAAAATAATATAATAGAAATACTAGAAATTGTATCTAGAGATGTTAAATAAATATAAATGACATGCAAGAGAAGATAGTTTTCATTTGGGAATTCCCACTACTACCGTACAGTGCCGGCCATCAGCTATGACTAATATCGTCACTTACGGCATTATGCATTCTACGGACATTAGCAAAACTAATTTTGCTCAACATTAAGCGCGAGCAACACTGTGAATGCAAATGTAATCCCTTTCAGGATAAAAAGATGGCTTCGCGGAGCGTCGTGTCTCCCGATTTTGCATTATTAATTTCAGCAATTATCCCCGCTGCGCCAAGATTTCCCCGAACGCGAGGGAGTTGAGAAAAATGCGATGGCGAAGCGGCTTGCAACGTTTAATTAAAAAGTTACGATGCATCGCCTTAGCGCTATCGACTTTTCCAAAAAACAAACACGCGCGTAAGAGGATTTTCAGCCATTCGCCGTCCTCTAGTCTCGCGATAATTTCGAGATTTGTGAAACGAAAATCAAGCATTGCTCTCACGGACTAGCTTTTAATACACATTCGTAGATTTCGTGTTTGTTAATCAGAATTTGGTATCCAATTTCCACGTTAATAGGATACAATTAATATTTGAGCCGTTCATCATTTGCGCGTCATGACATGAATTAAGCACGTTTCAATTGCGATCATCCGTGTGATATTTGGTTCAATAATATCGACGGAATTGTAGAAGCGTTTCGGTTCCGAATGCACTTGTCATAACGAATAACTCATTTGTAGTCTCATAGTTGTTATCATGCAATTATTTGGAAATTATTGGGAGCATCTTAACTTAAATTTCGAAAATTGG
The DNA here is from genome assembly GCA_026213755.1 of Eurema hecabe. Classification (NCBI taxonomy): domain Eukaryota; kingdom Metazoa; phylum Arthropoda; class Insecta; order Lepidoptera; family Pieridae; genus Terias; species Terias hecabe. The sequence continues at coordinate 8,096,020 of JADANM010001810.1, forward strand.
TAAAACTAATACCAATAATTATCCATAGGTATATAATCGCATCAAAAGTCACGTACACACAAAAGGTTAAAGAGTTTTTTGGCGTTTAGTTTGATAAATGAAGGCTTCACCAGCGGTACAAATAAATATTCAATACGTGGCACGTAAACGCAGACCTATTTTTGGGGAATAGACATGACGTACGGGGCATACTAGATGTGCCGACTCGCACAGAAACGGAATTTTATATTTTGCACGTTTTGTTCGCTCCGCCGTTGAAAAGAAGTGCTGAGGGCGTTATCTTACCCCAGTTCTTTCTTTCGAGTGGTGCCATTCGTCAATTCATTTAAAAATAGGTCTTTGGGCGATACGGTAAGTTATTGTTTAGAAGTCCCTTCTCCTTTTCAACCTAAACGTTTATGATATAAGGTTAACATTTAAATGGCTATATTACTCAAACAAACGAAACCTTTAAATCGTAAAGCGACGTGTAGAAACGTCTCAAGCAAAAACTTGTTGTTAAATACCAATGCATTCTTTACGGTTGTCATGTGGTAAATGGACGGCTTTTTCGCTGCCGTATGAAGTACTGAAGTAGTATGGTCTAAAATAGGTATGCTAATGGGTCCGCGGGCTGGACGATGCGCTGTCCTTGTCTCGCGATGAATGGAATCTGATATATGAAGTATCCATATACACGTTTAACAGAACATTGTTTATAATTATTTCTTGATTCATCGATGGGCAAGATAGGCGCCTTGTCGCGGTTGGTTTGAAACACAAGCATGATTGAGTTTCTTTAACCAAATTTGACATAGTTATTCGTTTTAAATGCTATTTAAATTTATTTTTAAGTTGAATGCGTACTTTAAATGGCTCTATTGGCTTAAACTTATCAGAAGTAATTTACATACTTACACCTGCTTAATCAGGCTAATTATAATTCGTCGTAATAGTTTCTAAGAAGAAAGTGTGTTAAGAAAATGTTTACGAAGATTGCGAAATATGTTAAAGTAATTATTATTTCGTAGTTATAAATAAATACTGTTATACCTTTTAAGAAGAAAACAGAAGTAAAGATGTACGTAAATATCACAGACGCAAACATTTTAAGTAAAAGAGGCATTGCGAAATATTCGCTTAAGCTTTTCGCGACCAAATGGTTTCATTAATCCAGTTTTCGGTTAAAATGTAGATGGTATCAGGTAGGAATCGCGGCGGCGGGCGAAATTATGGAAATATGATTCTGCCTCGATTCTCGCCTCGGCGTTTTCACTGCGAGCGTATGGAAGAATTGCGAGATATACCTATTGCTTTTTGCGAATAGCTTTTAAACAGTATTTAAGAATAAAAAATTAAATGTTTAGTAGGAACACGGATTTGGACGGTGTGTATTTGTATTTTAAAATAATTTATATGAGATGTAGGTAGGAACGTTCAACCTCTTTCGACAACTTTTCATTAAAAGAAACTAATCCAATCCAAATACTACCTGGTCTTCGACAACCTCTTACTTTACGATTATTTAATAAATAATGTATCAATATTTTTTTGCCAGTACAATTTCCAGAACTCCTATCAATATATAAAACATTTTTTTTGGGAACAAATATGTTAAACTTTATGTCGAACGGTAGGTATGATCTATAAATGAAGGCTCCGAGAACTGTACACGAGTACATTTCGGTAAACGGGCCTAACGGTGTCGACGCAGCGTTAATTATGAAAGCGAACCATATATTATACGTACCTACTCAGAAAATATGTTAAGAATCTTAACATCAGTCATCGTAAGAGATTGAACGTTTGCTAACTAAGACATTGTTGAAATATTTAATAATCATATCAATTAATATTTCTAAGGCTTCGAATAAGTGAAAAAACATTAACAATGATGTTTGTTGTGTCTATATAAAATTATGTAGGAACTATGTAGGATGCCATATGGAGATTAAAGAACGATCAACTTAGTCTTTGATATGTTTTGTTTAAAGCTGTATAAAAGGATTTCCACATAAATTCGAGAAGCTAGCACAATGACGTTTGCTTCGTGCTCAAAACAGAGCAACGTTTTTAAAACATGGCGGAAAGGTCTCGGATCATTATCCATATCATTAAAACTAACGGGATGCTTTGCACGAGTATTTGGGCGTTCTTTGTTTTTTGCCACATCTAACTTCATTTTTGGTATGTTTTTGAGAATATAGTTAGAATTAAAATTTAAAAATGTAAAATATTAATTAAGATGAGAGAAAAAGGTTTAGTTATTTTATTTCATTTTTATAATTAATTTAAACTGATTGTTTTTTTTTTCTATATAATTATTGAAACTGTAAATTGTTTAACATTTCCTTTAGTAGGTATAACGGTTTCTAACGAGGCAAGAAATGGACAAGATGTTTTTTGACAGGCAAAATTAGAAGCCTCCGTAATGCATGTACCTATGCACGCCTACATGATTAATTTCAAGCAGCTTGTGTCAAATTGCATATCGTGTATCTTACTCGCCTATGTATAGTTAACCACAAAAGTATATTAACACTTTCATAATTGTAACTTTTAACAAATATTCTATATATAGATAGGTAAGGACAAGAGGACACTAATTAATCAAATGGAAAATCGTGTTTAAATGTTTTGTGCGTTACGTTACATGTGTTGATATACTTTTGTGATCGAGTGTACGCAAAGATGAATGATTAGTAGTGCATTGTCCCCGCTGGAGTCCTGACGTTGTGGTCGGCTGCACACGACCGGGGGCCGTTCACCTGACCAACCAGCTTGAACAAACCATGCGACGGTTTTTCATGTCCCCTGCACATTAAAGCTTATACGATCCAGTTTGTTTTTCTGCCTTCCGATATTACTGTATAGCATGTGACGTTTCGAAGTAACTATGATTGTCTTTTCTTGTACGAAAACTGGCAATACAGTAGTGTTATTTTACCAATAATTGAATCACGTAAATGTATGTTACTTTATTTTAGATAATTGTATTAATATATACAGAGATTTTTTCTGCCTTTTTTTCTTTTAAGCATAATTTAAATTGCCGTAAAATAATTCGGAACTGAACTTTTACAGTCTCAGTAATATTGCACTGAAATTAGTGTACCGAAACCAGTTCATTACGGTTTCTAAAAATGAGTGCTTTATTTAGTCTCTAACATACGGTCACATAGGCTACCGCTACTATCTAGGCTACCGCTGCACACTTAAAATACTAAGCGAAGCGAGATGACACGTCGCATTATATCCTTCATAACGAATTCAGACAGTAATGAAAGGACCAAGAGCTAGTAGGTAGCGACTCACTCAAAGTTGCGTGGTGAAAACCGAGTACCGGTGGGAAATTAAACTCGCGAGGCACTGACTTGTTGTTAATTTGTTTTGACGTGCCTCGCGGAGCCCGCCCGTTTGAGGTTATTGTTTTGAAACGCTGTACCTACCCATATTGATATAAAGACACCAACGCTATCGGGATTGACCGGGTTTTCCTTGTCAAGTCCCCCGAGCGAAAGTAATGCTATTTGCTTGTTTATTTCAGACTCGAGAGATTATTTTTATCTATGGTAGTATTCCATAGTGATAGTTTGTCAGTTTATGATTTTGTAAGAGGTGATCCTTGGATCTCTTGAATAGATTCAGGTTGTCCGGACAAATACCCGTGGGTTTTATTCGATAGTAGCACGATTTCGAAGAGAAAGGAGGAATTCCCATTTCAAATATCGCGATCGCGATAAGTTGAATCAAGTCTTACGAGTAACATGCCGAGTCAGAATTACTTTCGGTGCTTAAACTATTATCAGCTTGAAAGCGGCCGGTACAACCCTAAACAGGTCATTGTCACCACCAGATCTATAACGCACGCTGTTGTCTAAATAAGTAGCCACTATTCCAGTACCACCGAATACTTAGCATTGTTCCTTCAGTTCTTCGGCGTTTGCTCGTTTCACATTCCTCGATGAATTCCTCGAGGCCGGTGCAACTGGACTATAACTATGGGCTATAGATCTAGTTGTTTCTTGCTCAGCTACATAGCCCGCATAGCACGTGTGTCTCATAACATTCTTATATGCAGCGTATCATGCTAAAAGATTATGAATAAAGAATGCTAATTTATAATGTATACATTTAGTTTTAGTCTATGAGCCTGTGAAAAGGACCATTGTTTATATCGAATTTCTACCGGCCAAAACCCTATTATATTCCAGCTCACTGCAGTGGGTAGGGTAACGGGCACCTTTGTATACCTACATACTCTTTTGAGACCAGATTATAGGTTTACTTGCACAAAAATTTTGACGTTTCTGAAATCGGTTATAAGTTAAACAGGAATAAAAAGCAGTATTTCGTATTGTATGTCTTAATCTGTTGGTGTTTTAACATTAAATTGTATTGCTAATGGTAGGTTACACATATAATATGATAAATCGTATAAGACATTACGACAAATAATAATTATGAGTAATGGTAAGAACCACTTAAAGTGCGTTGATTCATAAAACTGAATTATGCTTATTGAAAATGTCTAAGTTACTGCTGGTATTGATAACGTCGATATGATTTCATTCATTTAATATTTTATATTATAAAATGAAAGATTTGCTTGTTTGTTTCTATTGAAAGACTCGGAAAATATTGGACCGATTGGCATTCGAAAATACGGGAAATATTGTATCACGTTTGTAAAGTATACTATTCCTAGATGACAAGCCATACTCGTGTATTCATATTTTCAAACAGGGAAAGACATTGGATCGGTTTATTTTTATTTATTACATATGTGTACGATAAGTGTAAAATAATTCAGAATATTATGTTTTAAATAGGACTATCGACTGTACAAAACCTTAGTTCTCTCATATTCACGTTTTATATTATTACTAATGAGAAATTGCGCTTCAAACAATTGGTTCGATCAACGTGGTTTGTTTTGAGTGCAGAAGAGCGAATTTGAATAGACTAAACGAGTTCCATTCGTTGTTTTGCATTACAATTGAAGCTGATGTTTTGATAATAGGGTGTTTTTCACACGTATATATATAAAACTTCAAATTCAAATAAAACTAATATTTTTTAAGCGTTAAAGCGTTTAGAGGTGGTAGGGGCAAAACATTAGACCATTCATGCCGGAATACTGTCAAAATTACGAGTCTTAAGGCGTGCTTAAATTTAATTTGCGTATGAGTATTTGGCCGTCAGTCTCTTCATTCAATTCTGAAATGGCTCGCTCGGTACCACCTCTCACAGAATGTGTCAAGTAATGGCGTTATATTACTAATCATTGCGTTTCCTTCGATAATTAATTAGGAGCACCGGAAGCCTTTCCTTTTCCTCTTTTAAAAGCCAGCAACGCATTCGTAAAGCGTACTTATCTTTGCGACTGTTTATGGATGGAGGTAGTCCCCTAGAATTAGACGAAGCTTTAACTACTAATTATAAGTCAAATTTTTGATATTAACTGATCAAAAATTTTACCGATTTGCCCAACATTTTCAGCCAAAAATATTCTAGAACGTCGGAAGATTTTGATCACAGTCAAAGGAAACTTGGGAGGTATCGAATTTTGATAAATACAATATAGCGTCGTCGCCATTTATTATTTATGACCGGAAAATCTGTAGCTCGAATATCCGGTCGTCTGCTACTTTATACTATATAGTATATATATTTACCCACTCGTAAAATGGAAGATGTTCTTTTGTCATAATTTAATAAAAGAAAACGTTTCCTTAAAATCGTGTCACTGTATTTGAACGAGTCTTAGTGGTGAATTAAGAAAGTAATTTGTGAAGCTGTGGGAACAAAGACGTTTTTGTTGCTCTCAATATTATTTATGTCTTTAATTATGCTTAAAAGGTTATGAAACAGAATTTGATTTAATGTTGAAATATGTTTTTTAATAAAATTACAAAAATGTACTCGTATTTTCTTAATCTCTTCCCTTAATATATAATTAATCAATTGATACCTATCTACCCATACCGTACTTCTAACCTCTACTTTGGATAAGTCTTATCCTCTTAGTTTTCTATAATGTATAGAATTAATATATAGAACCTTAGTTTCGCGGCTAATATTTGTCACCAAATAGGTACGTACCTATATGATATAAATGCATACATGCATTACATAGCTGTTCCGTAATATGCGGTTACTAGAGCTCCAGAATAAACACCAGAATTACCGAACTTTGCAACTCTGGCTATATATTAATAAGTCAGCATCCATTTTGTGCGAGCTTGCAATTACCATCACGCGCAGTCTAGCGGAACTTTGTCCAGCCGGGCCTCAGGGAAACGTTATTGCTCTGAAAACCACCTCGCATTTACACACCAGTGCCATCTCAATGATTCCAGAATGAACCGGAGCGTTTGAGGAAATAGGATTTTTATTAATTCCGCTCCGAGCGGCCGAAAAGCAGATTCGCACGGAATCGACGTGATCATCGCCATAGCCGTCTCGCCGTTTTTAACTAGTTTATATGAATTTGTTTATGTATATGTATATGTATAGTTGATAAGGACACGATTGACAAGATAAACTAAGATTTTAATGAAATCCTATAAATTTCATAATATCCTTAAAGGGCGAATGTCGACGACAGTGGAGTAGTCTTCATTAAAAAAATGTTTATTCAATACCCGCGTTTTCTTGACGCGACTTTGACAGCCGTGTTATTGAATTTACCAGGAAGTAATAAGGATAATTGAAAATAAGCGGAGATTAAGAAATAAAACTGTACCGACTCTACTTGCTCAGACAGATTATTATTTTACTTAGTTAGTGTATTGGTTTTCTTTTGTTCTAAGTCTGATTGTATTCTTTCGCAGGCCTAAAGTACCTCCACTCAGCGCGTATTCTGCACCGAGACATCAAGCCCGGCAATTTGTTGGTGAACAGCAATTGCGTCCTCAAGATATGCGACTTTGGTCTGGCCAGGGTCGAGGAACCGGACTCCACTAAGAACATGACCCAGGAGGTCGTCACGCAGTATTATAGGTGAGTCAGTCTTAAATTTATTCCATAAATCTCAGTAGGAATATTATACCGTAGTATAAATTTCGGTCAATCACAGTTCTTGTGATTGATTTTTATTTCAAGACGTTGACTTAAGAATTAAATTAATTAAACCATCAAGTTATTAGGAGAAGAAGTAAGCTGTGGGGTCGTAAGTCTCTTTCGTTGTAGAGGGAATATCTTTCACTGTTATCAATACATTACAATATAAAGCTACATCATATGAAATCGTAGTCAAAGTTAGCCGAAAATATTGACAAAAAAAGGACGCCACGCTTGTTACGTTTTAAAATTCTTTGTAGATTATAAACTCCTTGATGGATTTTATCGAAACCCTTCCTTACAATATTTGAAGACGAGAAAGCAGTCAAAGTGTGACGTCACAGCAATATCGTTTACTTGAGTATCTACGTTAATTACAAAACCCATATTAGTGTACACACCGCTGTAGGCGATCGTATATTCGGGGAAGCTCTTCGGACATGCAAAGATTACCCCGGCCCGACTTGGCTCGCATTCAAGCTACTCGATTAATTATGTATCATCATATTGTATTCCCTATACTGAACTGAGGCAAGGTTATGCTGTATTATTCAAGACTAACATAGATATGTCGATAAAGCAGTTTGGGTTCTGTTTTATGGAGGATACGAAGGCACGTTCTCACTGACTGGGCTGACGGCTCCCAAATTTTTAAAAGCTTTAATAGAATATACTACGATTGTACACTCTATATGACAGTAAATTTATTTCACTGACTAATTACGAGTTTAAGCTAAATCTTAAAGAAAACTAGAGGATATAAATATGGTTTACTAACAGATTTATTAACAAAAGATGCTCAATAGAACTATATATATTTTGTGTTTGTTACGTTTCTACTATCGTCTGAGTGAAGTGACTTAGATGTTTATTTTATGTGTTTAAAAGCTGTTTTTCTCCGTGTTCTACTTTGTTAGTTGGTCCTATAAAGGCATAAACTTTACTTACGGTGAATATAGTCGCTAGTCGCCAGTCGGTGCGAATTGACGACCACAATGCGAGCGACCTCTACGCCAATGACCGCGCTGTCGAAAGTATGCCACGGCTACCGCATCTCGTCAGGCATTTTGTGGTTCGATGCTATCATACTGGGTTAGGTTACTAAAACGGACCTACTGCTTAGATGTACCTACATTTGCATTGATACAACGTGTTTGTTAACTTAAGAAATGCATTTCGTAGTCCGATAGTAACGTCGTTGCCGACCTTTATGATAAGGATGCAAGGATCTGTGATATGAGGGAATAAAGGATATGTTTAAGGCGGGAGGGAAGGGAAGAGTGGGTGTCTGATTCTCCTACTTGTTGAACGAAACACAGTGACGTTTATGATTAGATGCAACCACTTTACGCCAAAACCCGCCTGCCTAGGTAAATTTGTTAAAAGTTATTTTCAAGGATTTCATTTGGCTAATTTAAAAATATTGTGATGAGTGTGGCACGCAAAAAACGGTGGCGGTCGTTTCATAAAAAATAATACATAAACAACAACATCTTTGAACTGCTATAAAGAAACAAAATTATGTAAACAGCTTATGTAAATATAAAGGTCTTGACCCTGACGCCCTTTTTGTATGTAAAAGGTAATTACTTCGTCATATCCTTAACATTCATTAATTATATGACTTTAATAAAAATTCACACTCAACGTTGTTGAAGTTAATAAGCATATATGAATAAAATAATTAAAAATAAAATATGATTTTACGGCCTTAGTTATAGTGTTGGTAACTTACATAAATAACGAAATCCAATGCAATTCTTAAGAGAAAATTAATAATTTTAAATAATTTTATCTGGTTAAATTGTTTAATCATACATCTTATGCTTTCACAATTACTATATAAGTCACTATTCACATAACACTCAAAAATCCGACAAAAATTTTGAACATCGATTTGCTCGTCATCATAGATTTTGTCAGTTTAGCGTTTTGTGCGACTGAGATAATAGCTCTATGTAGATGAAATATGTTGATGGTCTCTTTTTAATGGCCTTAAAAAAGGTTCAGAGCTATACATGGATAATTTTTATTAGGTATAATTTTTCTTATCTATGTACTATGCTTGTATGGAGTAAACTAAAACAATTTACACTATTTATTAATTTATAATTAGTGTTACAGTTATATAGTAATATTATAAGGTTCTTAATATGACATTTTGTTAATGCATTTTAATTGAATTTATATTTTATAATATTTCAGAGCTCCGGAAATCCTGATGGGCGCCAATCACTATACGGCCGCCGTCGATGTTTGGTCAGTGGGGTGCATATTTGGCGAACTTCTCGGCAGACGCATTCTCTTCCAGGCACAGAGTCCTGTGCAACAGGTACACAGTGATATTTAATGTATTTTACGTTAACAATGTTTTATTTAACGAGCATTGATTTACTAATTATTTTGACAGCAAAAAAGAACGAACAATGAACAAAATAAAATATTAAAGATTTGTCTTTTCATAATTATTTATAGTTTGAAATGAATTCATTTGTTGGACTTGTATATTAATTTTCCTTATTTGCAAATATAATTTTCTCAAGGAAGAAAAATATGCGTAGGATGTGCCTTAAAATGTATAAACCGAGCGGATAGCACGGGTCAGTGAATACGTCAAAAACAGAAATATTCTTGTATAGCTCATTTATCTCCCAATATTTTTCCGACGATATTTATTGATTCTTAATATTTAATATTAAGGCGTTTTTAATATATATATTGTTTGATAAATTGTATTATATTGACTATGAATAAAGTAATGATATGTCATTATCATACACATATCATGTATGATAGACATATTGATCCCTTGAAAGAGGTTTACACTACAAAGATGTAGGATACGTTTTGCCTTAAAAACTCATTTCAGTTATTCGATTATAATCACGAAATGAAAACAGTTTAATGCTGTTAGTATAACTATAATCTATACAAGTCAGAATATTTGAGTAAAATATTTATGGATTTTGTTTAGATAACCGTAACCCGAAAACCATATTAAACATAATATATATAATACATACACGCGATCATACAAATAAAGTGTTAGCGTTATATTAGAAGTTGGAAGGGAAACATGTGTAGGTATTTTTTTAATAACGGCTAACTTAATCCGATCCAATCTAATAAATAGCCTATAGAAGTAGCATAGACTACAAGAGAAAAGTTATACTTACAACATAAGCGCAAATTGGTCCCCAAGTTGCGGATTCCAGCTCGCCATTACATACACACATATAAGTTAATGTATTGAATGCACGTTCCAGTTGGAGCTAATAACGGAGCTGCTGGGCACGCCGTCGCTGGAGGACATGCGGTACGCGTGCGCGGGCGCGCGCGCGCACATGCTGCGGCGCGCGCCGCGCCCGCCCGCGCTCGCCGCGCTCTACACGCTCTCCGTGCAGGCCACGCACGAGGCCGTGCACCTGCTCGCACAGGTCAGGACCCACGGACTTCTTTAGTCTATAGACTTACACTTACAGCTGATGATAGTCGTTGATATTCTAAGGGGGAGTTCTGACTCTTCAGTCAGAGTGGTTGTGGTTGCACTGACGAGGTACATGGATAGTTCTAGAGGGTAGTTTTCTGATGCCGGTAGATGATGATAGCTATTTGGTATATCACCGTTAAGGACAACGTGGTATTAAGATTTAAAGTTGATAGAAACTTGCTGTAGACTCTGGCTCTATATGGAAATATCTGGATATATTAAATAGCGGAGATAATGTAATAATAATTGATCAAGATACTAAAGGTTGTGATTCTCGAGTAGTGTCATAAACGTACGAACTGTATATAAATGAACATTCTACTCTCGGCAGATGCTCGTGTTCGACCCGGCGAAGCGCATCTCGGTGGTGGACGCGCTGAAGCACCCGTACCTGGAGGAGGGCCGGCTGCGCTACCACTCGTGCATGTGCAAGTGCTGCTACAGCGCGCCGCAGGCCGCCGCCGCGCGCCACTACTCGCTGGACCTGGAGCCCGCCGCGCCGCACGCCTTCCACGACGCCTGGGAGCGCAAGCTTACCTCCGTGCACCAAGTCAAGGGTGAGGGCACACGCGCACACACACGTGTATAACGACCACTCACTCACACATGGCATTTACTGAGTTATGACTTAGGAGTGATTGCTCAACGGTTACATGAATACGTAAATTCTTAACTTTCGAGAATAACAAATTTTTGTTACCAAATTTATTCAAAATCGTGTCAATGATTTTGGGATGACATTCTTATTTTTCGCATTTACAGTATAAGTAAATCCAATGGCAAATAAAAAAAATTTCTTGTAAAGAAAAAGTTGCGTAGATTAAGTAGGGCAGCAAATAACTCTGTGAAATGAATCTCCGCAGAGGAGATCCACAAATTCATAGCGGAGCAGCTGCAGACGTCGCGCGTGCCGCTGTGCATCAACCCGCAGTCGGCCGCGTTCAAGAGCTTCGCAAGGTAAGGCGCCGCCCACCGCAAACAACCAACCAACCAGACACTAGGTGATTTATTTGCGATACCTAACCGCTTGGCGCCTCTTGGCCCACCGTTGGACCTTTAGACATTACTTCAATTTTATAATCTTCAAACTTTTAGGGAATATTCTTTTAAATAAACAAAATAGTAACATTGTTTGTTTTTTGTCTTTGAAAATAAAGCCGTGCATATAATTCGATTATGCTTTAAAGACACAATGGGTCCAATCGTGACAGCCGATAGGCGCCAACCACAAAGCTATTAGCGACCACCCGCACCCACTAAGGCGACGGCCACGCAATTTTTAACGTGTCGACAACATTGGGGTTTCATTTGTCCTATAGCACCTATAAGCATTCGCACATCATTAGACATTGAGCTGTTTCAGAAGTCTCAGTAGTTTGCTAAGCTATTTGTTGTCAACACGCCCGATTACATGATGTAGAATATAAAATATATCATCACAACTGAGTGTGGCACCGCGCGTTCTGTGTCCGATGCGAGAGGTTAGGTACCGACAGTATGAAGGTGGTCGCAGAAGTTAGTCCCGCATTCCCCTCCCGATCCCGCCTAAGTAGTTAAGATACGTAGGTAAAATTTTCTTTTTACCAGCCCTAGGGCAGTTTCAGCCCGACCTGTGCATGGATTTTTTTCTATTTCCTTTCGCTTCCGAGCGCAAGCCACCGCAGCTCATCAACCCTCTTGAAATGGTGGTGCTAACACTGCCGAGTTTAATGATTGGTTTTTTTGTGTTTGCGGCAGCCCTAGAGCGAGTACGAAAGCAAAAGTTTGTTCCCCTTTCAAGACAGCGGCAAAAATACTTCTGCTCTCGCCTGTGATTTTTCTGTGCGCTGCGTAGCCCTAGAGCCCCATCCAGTAAGCGTCACCGCACGTTATATTGTGTTGTCCGTATATGCGCGGGCGTTTATCGATGAGGCAACCCTAAAACTATTTAATTGAAAATAAAAAAAAGTTTTCTATAAAAATGTTACCAATATGAGTATGATATATTTTTTTAGTGTCGCCTTAACGATAAAACGTCGATCGTAATTTCAAAAGGGTTGATCGTTGGATATTTTTTTCTGTCCCATTCCGAATGATGCATGCGATTTTATTTAATTTTTTAATATGCATTTTTGCGATCTATGTAGAGTTCTAATACCATATCTTTTACCATAAATAAAGTTAAGGTAACTTATGTCCCAATATTACTAGACATTACTACATTACAGTGACGTGAAAATGTCACTGTGCTCCGGTCTGAAGGGCACTGTAGCCAGCGTGATTACTGGGCCAATGAGTCTCAACATCTGATGACTCAAAGTGGGGAGCGTCGGTGTAGTGCAACCCTGCCCGGAGTTGGGCTTTATAGCAAAGTTCCGGGTAGCACTGCATTGGCTATGGGCTGGCGTTACTCTTACCATCAGGAGTGCGTCCAGCTCGTCTCCCCTCTTCATAGTATTAAAAAAAAAAAACTGGGGAAGCTATATTTTATAGTAATATCTTGTATAAGACATCTCTGACATAAGATCGCTTAAATGCTTTTTCCAATTCTTGAAGCAAAGAAAGATTTGATTGATTAATTTGATGCGGTCACGTTTATATATTTGGGAGATTTTATGGACCTGTATTCGAAGTAAATCATTATAAATTTCTTTATTAAATATAACTACATTACTGTTGGTAATAAAGCTAAAAATTTTATACTACAAGGTCTGTTAAAATCATAATTTAAAAAGTTTTTCTTAGTCCTATGCAGTCAAAATGTACAGTCAGCAAAAAGCCAGTCTAAGAGTAGTCGAATATTCTCGAAAACAGGTCCGAAGGTTTTGATTTGAAACATGTTTGTCCCAAAACGTATTTAGTGCATGAGTAGAGTGAGCAGTGCCAAGCACTAGGTTGTGGTGATTTTTTCTCAAGTAGACTTTTCGTAGTTACACTTGCGATGCAGGTTATAATATTTAGTATACAATTTTGCATTCAAAACTGCATGGTCGAAATTCTATCGGTGTGTGTTGTAATCACATTCACGTTTATAAATTTAAACCGTAAATATATATTTTACGCAATTAGTAGTATCCGATTTTTAGCTTAAAGGATTGTAATGCTCGCGTTTTAAACGATTTACGTGATGAGTGATTACAAGACACGCCGCGTGGCCTGGGTGTGGGTAGCGCGAGGTGCGGCTGCGCAGACGAGCGACTAACGCGCGCGACTCGCGATTGCAGCTCGACCGTGGCGCACCCGTCGGAGCTGCCGCCGTCGCCGCACCAGTGGGAATGACGCGAGTCCAAGCGCGGCTTCGACAAGCGCGCCCTCTACGCCGACGCACGATAATCCGACGATGCGCTACGGCACGCTACGACGCGCTACGCGGCTGCTACACGTCGATATATGCGTATCACTTGTCAACTGACAACTGACGTACGCGTACATACGTCTTTGCGGTTTTAAGATTAAAATGGTTTATTGGTCAATCGTGTATAATGCTCTAAAGACAATACATCTATTTTATATTGATTTTCTTTGCAATTTAAGACTTTTACTAACTAAAACTTACAGAATAAATAACGACGACGAAAAATCTTAAATAAATTGAAATATGATCGGTGATTGCAATATGTGTTTCACATACAAAATTTTCGATTAAATTATTTCACCACATTATCTAAAACCGCAATGGTGTGTGTATCGCATAATATTCTCGTAATGTACACACTAACTGTAGGACGGATCGTGGGCGCAATCTCCCGCTATCGACGAGAAAGCAAATGTTTCAAGGAACTTTAATTCAAGCTAATTTGATCTCAATTGTCGAACGCGTAAGTTGTAAATTAAATGAATTCGTATTATTATTATATATCTTAATCACAGTGGACATTGGAAATATTCAGTAACGAAACATAAACACAACAAAACGTAATTGGTCTTCAAAATATACTATATTAAATACTTCCCTTTGATAAAGATATAAATAATAATATAATATGACTATGCCTGTATAAAGCAACTATGCTGTGACGTCACTTTATAAATGTAACGTGTCGTATATATTTTGTAGTGAAATAAAGTATTTTACGTGTGTGTTGTTGTATATTATATGTAACTTAATGTTTATTTCAATTAACAATAATAATAATAATAATGATAAATTCACGAACGTACAATTCACGATGACACCAATTGATGTTAACTATCTCGTAATATCGATTTATTATTACTTGTATGTAATTTTAAATGTATCTATGTGACATATGGCCGAATACTCAAACGCAATTTTTAATCTGATTTAGATTGAGAAAACAATTATGACCATTTTCGAAATACATTAATAAATCTGTCAAAAAACCTGGATTTACGATTCGATTTGCGTTTGAGACTTCGGCCATTAAATATTTAAAATAGATTAAGTCGCAATATGATCACTACAAATGAAACTGTGAATCGATCGACATTGCTTCGTCGAAGCCAACCCAAAAGACAATCGTAGACAACAATTCCTTACAAAGTGCGCTCACATATTAAGAAAATATAATGATCCTTCAAGATATTTTATATATTCACGTATATGTATAGTAGTAATGGGTGTACGTAGATTAGAATAGGTCTCGGTATCGTAAGGAGTGATGTGGTGACTCGGCAGAGGAACGAACTAAGGGAACGAGCGACAACGAAAGGTTATGTATGATAAATATACGGTAGGAGAGGTCGGTAGAACTCGCGAAGCTCTCGTAATATAAAGGGCCATGCTTGTTAGAAATAGTCACATCATTTTATTCGCCGTTCCATCCTTTGTATATTTGATGGTAGATTTTCAGTGTGTGCCTGATCGTTTGCGTTTGAACATTGCAAGCAATAAACGTTGCAATATATTCGTAGTAGGCGTAATTTTAGTTTTATATATTGACATTTTGTGTTCGTCTGAGCCGTGTTCAGAACGCGTGTGAGACATCTGTACCGTCTGTTCACAGCCTAATTTGTGTTTCTCTGAACACCATTGTATGTAACATCGACTGACATTTTTATGTAGCTAGGTTAGATAGATATTATAGAAGTTAATTGACATTTTTCAGTAATTACAATTTTAATTATTTCAATTATTAATATTCGCAACGAGGGCAGGCATTATCATAATCTGGGAATTATATAATGGTGTAAATATTACTTGATAATGAAGATTTTTTTTACTTGAATACATATTTCGAAATAATTGAAGTATATAAATAATTGATGGAACATAATGTAAAATTTTAATGAATATGTATGCTTATTTTACTATGAAGATTTTGATAATACCGCGTTTGTTGCAACTATATGAATATACGTAGCGTAGTCGTAACGTTCATTTCAAGCATTTATTCTTAGTTATAAACGTTTGGCGAGTGTGTTAGTGTGCGTGCAATATCGGTGTCATCGGCCATATTGTAGCGACTGCGGTATCCGGCAACCACATCGGCCATTAGAAAGAGACCAGCTGCTAACTTCGCCTTCAAAGAGCGGTATCTCTTTCGCACACTGTGTACTACAGTTTGTGTATCGTGCAAAATAAGTAACTCTTTCTGTTGATGAAATTAGCCGATGGTTTGTTAAAAAGGTGATGTGTAAATTTAATATAAATTGTCGGGTACTGTAAGTAGGTATACGTTTCAAAATTCGATGTTCTCATTGTGTTTTATTGTATACGTATTACGCTGCTAAAATGTAACATACAATAGATTCGTGCGTGTGTCAAGAGACGTAGCCTTAAAACTAGTTCAAAACTATATAACAGATTTAAAATTAATTAAACAGTTGTAAATAAATTTCGTAGTATTAACTAGTATGGTATGGGAGTAAGCCGATGTAGAAATTCAGTTGGGCGAAACGTTATTTGTACGAAATCGAGATGATTGAACGCAATCGTACTTAAGGCTCGATGAGTTAGTACGGTTGTGCGCTTTGGTACAAATAATGTCGCCTAGATGGTACAAAATAGAGCCTGTCGGAAGATATTATTGATGCACGCGACATGCTGCGTCCCTGTTCCTCGAATTATTCATAGAAAACAATCAAAACTTTCATTTTAAGTTTATAATCGATTAAGTAATACTTGTGTGATAAACCTTTACTTTAAGTCATAAATGAGAGAGGCGTAGGCGCGCGTATGTAATAATGTCTTCTGTAACAGTTCCCACCTTGCCTTATACAGATAACTGTTACTGTGATCAAAAATACAGCCTCCATGCTGCCGCGTATGACCTGTATATAGATTGTACGTAGTTTGCTTTCAAATTAGTATTCGAAGCCGAGCGATAGAACGTTCTGGAATATTCTCTCCCTCGGCCATTACCTGACATAGATATTAGATAATTGTTTATCGCTGTACGCTTTTAATTCTACATTTTAATGTAATTGTACATAATTCGTTTCCAGACTGTTAGAGATCTCGATCGTTGTTTTAAGTACACATTTTTTTCCAATTAGCACACAAGTGATGTTTAGTTGTAAGAAGCTAATTTTGAAGTAATGTTCTCTGGACGCGCTCCGAAGCGGCGATTACTTTAAAAGCTAGCACCGATAGGCGTATTAGTTTGTATGTTGGTCAGTCATTTTTTTTCTTGTAGCTGTAAGAATAGCACTCGTATGCTTACAGAGGCAAGTTTAGCACGAAACATGTAAATATTAGCGAGTAAACGGATAAGACTTTAGTTTTTATGTTAATAACAAACTGCCTCTGCTCTTAGTCGCATATTATTACTATAATTTCTATTACTTAAGATTTCCTTCTTATAATTATACAAAATGAAAAAAAAAATAACAAAACAACTACTCGGGTGAATTTTTGAAGCGGAAAATTCCAAAAGTATTTTCAGTCTCAAAAATTAAGTCGAGCACAAAATAGTAAGATTATTTCGTACGTTAAGACGTTTTATTTTCACTTACCAGTCGTGTTGTAAATAATAAGTATTCGTGCACTGATAGACGAGTTTAAGTTGCTCTAATTTCTAGATTTATTCAAGATGGCTGTATACTAATTCTCTACGTATTCTGAAGTGTAAGGGCCGAGTTGCGTGACAATTTCTTGATTGGGCCGTAATTTGAGACGTTTGAAGTCCACGTTCCTAGGAACAGACTTGTAACTACTAAATGTCTCCATGTAAGGTAGACGTAGTTGCTTTTGTTTGCGATAGGGAGCTATCGATTCCTGTGCGCACGTCACACTAGAATTGTGATTTAGTTGGAAACGGACAGACGATTGTAAATATATTTGTATTACTGTCGAGTTAGTTGCATTTTACCATTGTTGCGAACTGCCAAAACTATTGTAATAATTTTTTAGCGTCTTACACCGGACACACGGATAATAGCAATGTCTCACTTTTGTACTCCATCGATTATTATATGTCTAAGCGATTTGCGTATCTGAGTACAAAGCTAGTTAGAAAACTGTCATTCGTCGCTCAAACAAGCTTAGTCCGAATCAGTATACTGTAATATACTATAATAGTTGAAGTTTCCAAACAGTTTCTAACTAGATTTGTAAGTCGGTATTAATGTATTAGATTACGAAAAGCTATATAGATTTATACCGGGAGTCAAAGCATTGTATGACGTGATGTGCTTCTAAATCTACTAATAATGTAAGCGTAGCGTATTCGGTATAAATGATGTACGTAGTTACGGGGTAAGTGAGAGTTTGTAGTTATCTGTGTAGGCGGTAGCGTAGCGGGCGTAGTTCCATCGGTGGACCCGTTCTAACAATAAAACTATTGCATAATTATCACATGTTTTATTTTTCCCTACACCTAAATATCTTAACCTAATACCGAACAGACTCTATAAGACAAGAACGTCGTAATGAAAATGTAACAACTAAAATTGAAAGTTGCAACGACAAACTTTTGTAGGTATTTAAGTTTACAAAGAAAAGTTTAACTACGTGACAATGACTAAATCGTCTACTTAAATAAGGTAGAACCTTACTCATACAAACATTGATTCGAAATATTCACACATACGTACATACTTAAATACACGGATACAGATTGCCAAAATATAGTAATAGTTCATAGCAAAATACAAAGCTATTAAGCCGTAAATAGTTTATTCATAAAAATACGTATTACACATGTGCCTGGTGTTCAGTATTTGGTTCTTCACGATCAGGAGGAATCAAACGCTCTTCATCTCGTCTTTCACCTTGAGTCGTAGGGTTACTGCCGCGTTGGTTGCTTTGCTAAAGGATAAAATACAAATAGGATTTTACAAATAATATTTATAAAGCACAATCTAGTCAGACTCGGAAGTAATTGTAATTAAGAAGAAGCAATTATAACACTACGTCTTAAGAGATACGTCAATTTATTAGAAGAGAAATATACCTTGAATTTTTGCATTCAATTAGGTACACTAAAATTATCATTTAGTAAGAGTTAAAGCGTGACTTCAAAGTAAAGTAGTCTAAAAATTTATAACGAATATCTACTTACCGAACTTGTATTTGATCTTCGAATAGTCTTTCTAAGTTCATTCAATTGCTTCTTTTTCTTTCTTTGAAGAAAACCGCACTATAAGAAAAAAGGAACAAAAAATCATAAGATTACCAATCTATTATAAAGATATGTTAAGAATATTAATCCGAAAGTATTGAAAGCTACATACTCTATAAAGTAGATATCCTAAAATGATAATAAGAAGTAGAGCCAGGAGAACAGCTAGTATGATGATCCACGAGGCGACGGACTGGCAGTCGTAGTGGAGAGAGTTAGTGATGCTGAAAGGAACAGTGTAGGTTTATTAATTTTATTACTCTAAAAGTATACTTTTTAATGGTACTAAACATTTATCATGTCTTTTGAAAATGCCTTGTCACGACGCCTAGTCATAGAATCTTTTAATGTAGTTTATGATGACTCACTATTTAGATCAATTTGAAGACATTACCTACAAACTGTTACCTATAACAATATGATTTTAGCTTTAGTTATTGGGTTCAAAGCGATCAATTTATTTGGATTTTTAAAATCAAATTCGCTTTATAATAATATATATTTTTAAAAGTATCAAATGCTTTATATTATTAACCCACATAACCCCGACATTATATTTTTCATTGAAAAGAATCTACCTATGAAGAATTATATTCATTAAAACGTTAAAACTTCAAGGAAATAAAATAAGTTTAGTTTATACTTAGTAAAAAAAAGTAAAAATATAAACACTTATTTTGTACATACTACATAGGTACATCTTTTCATTATTACCTGTGGGTTTTCGGCTCGTCCAAAAATAGTGTAATATTTGTGGTTAATTTGATATCTTCCTTTTCTTTCTGATTGGCTTTTACTGTAGAGTAAAACAGTTTTTTTCATTATGTATGTAATAATAACACATTTTTAAAAAGATCCTATGTTAGATGGAAAACCAGGTTATTTATATTTATTATTTTTTCGAATAAAAACAGAATAACAATGTTCATACCTAATGCATCAGGCAGGATAATTATATTAATGATAACTTTTGCCGCTTTATTTTTATACAGATCTATATTGCATAGAGCTCTGATGTCTTCGCCAGTTTCATTTCGTGTTTGGCAGGACACATCCGACATCTCTGACTGTACCTGAATCGTAAATCATTAATTAATTTCATACATAGATACATTCTGGGTATACTTGTTATAGGTATATAATGCTAATCGGGTCGGCTCGTCTGAGGTAGTTCCTTTTGTAAACCAGCGTCAAGTAGTGGCATCTCATCATGTCATTTCGTTTCGCTTTCTAAGTGGGAAGCGTAGATGGAGTCGCGAGGATGTACTATTATTGTCAAACCATCTTCAAGACAAAACAAATAAGAATTTAGGTATTTTGTTAGATATTCTTTAAATACTGTTCAACGTCTGTTGCTTTGATCTTGAAACATCCGGCATACAATGTGTGGTATGTTGTTTGGTGTATTTTGATTAAGTAAAACTCACCCTTATCGAGTTGTTACCGACTTCTAAGTATGTTCTCTTCGGTATTTCCACTTCTAAACCTACACTGGACCAACTTGATGGTCCCATGTTACTAATCTAGAAAGATTAATATTAGGTATATACAGGTGTATATAAAAATGTAACAGTAATTTGAACCAATAACAGATAATGGAACCACTGCACAGAATATCACTAACACAATTTAATATCAAATGTTTATATCTATCCTTTTATGTTTAAATAATTATTCATTCTTGAACTTTTCATTACATTACTGATTTTAAAAACACGAAAAATTATTTCCACGCACATATGCCATTTAAGTAAAATTAACGAGAACATACGAAGCTTAATTGCAAAGTTACCGTATAGCTGTGTTCCACCCTTTTGCCTATTTTGATGTCCAATGAAGTCAGGTTTAGGGCTTCTTCAATGTTTGAAGAACTGTAAAAAATATTTATTTATTATTTATTTATTGTGTTAGGAATAGCTTTAATTTCAAAGTAAAAAAGCATCAAAATTCATTGTTTAAATATAAGGCTATTGGTAAGTTATGTTTAATGGCATACCCTCTTATAATAATTCCGCTGCTTACAGGAATAAGACTAAACACGTTTTCCGCGTGATATTTTTCTGCTTTATTGCAATGATTGTAAACGTCATAACTGACTCGTATATCAGAGTCGGAGCTGGTCAAGTCTTTAGTTTCCAAATAAATTGTGCCAGTTCCCTGAAAATAACGTAACCACCATAATTGATGACCACCAATAAATAGATTCACATGTATTGATTTTCGATATAAAGACACTTGTATATCACTTATTTGTCTATCAATCATTCGAAGTAATCCATTCTCCTTATTTAATACTAATATTATTCAGCAGTTTGGTCAAGCAATAAAGATCTGATACGTCAGTCTTTGTAGAGACTTCTTCTTTTTGCCTTCAAGAGCAGCCATTTGTGACGAACCCGTGATGATCACTTACCCTACTCGTAAGACATAGTTTTGGTTCAATAAATAGACACATACCCAAATATCACCAGTGTGCAATGGTTTTCTCGGTTTACAAGTAAGTCCTTCATCATCCCACGAGCAGTCTAAGGAGGGTTTCAGGATCCTGGCGGAAGAGACTAGTAACCGAATACAAGGGGAGTATGCAGTTTGGCCCACGTTGAGAAGACTTATGGATATTGTTTCCACATCAGTAGACCCTGTTGTGTAGGGTTGCCTAAACAGTAAAAAAACTTTTATTATCAGAGCTGTCGCTAAATAAAAGACGGGGTTCCTTAACTTGTTTATGCTGTCACTAAATCTAGGCTCCAATCATAAAATAATCTAAAGTTTGATGTTAGACGCAATCGATGTTGTTTATTTCAGGCTTGGATTGGATATGGCTAAACAAAAGCCAGTTTCGAATAAATAGTTAACTTAATTTTATAGTATTTGACGTTTAACATATTTGTAAGAATCTTACGGTATAGAAGACGAGAAGTTAGTCCTGAAATCAGGAACGCACTCCTTGCTTCCACAGTCGCCGGCCCATATAGATCCTATGGACAGGAGTTCACTTCGATCGCTTAGCTGAGCCTGGAAAGGGCTCATCTTGTTGATATTCGTGAGATATGCTGTTGCTTTATACGTTATTACTTGCTCGTAGTTACCATCCTAAAAAATAAGATTTGTTAGTAAATTCGTTGAGTTTCATTATGTACCCTTTTCACATTTCATCTCTTTGTTGATTTTAAATAATACTTTAACGAAGCATTATTATATAAAAAATTGTGATCTGTTTATTATAGATAAAGTGGAAAGGGTGAACTTTGCCATAAAGTAAAACAGATCAGAAAGATGTCATAAATTTTGCAAATGTTACAGTATCGCAATAGAAAATATTCGCCATTTATAAACTATGAAAACTGTAAATGTAAATATTAACAAATTGCCTATAATTACAAAGAAAAATGCACTCACAATAGGCGTTAATATTTTCGCGTTCCATTTAACATCAGTGGGCTTCGATTCCAATGATTTGACGTGAGTTATTGTTCCATCCGCGCCTGCATTTTCTAACTTCGCATCGGGATGCATAACTTCAATCTTAATAGCAATCTCTGCAAACATTATTACGAAATCAACATTTTATGTCTTTCATTTTTATTTCACAACATATAAAAAGTCACTTTCTCTATCCCTATATCCCTATGTATACTTAAATCTTTAAAACTACTTAACCGATTATCATGCGGTTTTTTTTAAAGATAGAGTGATTCAAGAGGAATGATCTATAATATATGCGAACAAAGCCGGAGCGGCTTTACTTCGAAGAATGAATCGCAGAACAAAAACAAGGTAAGGTGTAGGTAAAAGATAAGAAGGCAGCGAGAATAGACAGTTTTTTGATAAAACATTCTGCTTAATTTACTTACCAGCATCGACTTTATCTAGTCCACGTGTATATTCGATATTGAGTCGTGATTGTATTGTAAAAGATTCAGAACTTCGACCCTGAAAAATGTGCAAAATACCTCATATATTTATTTATTACACATTCATATATATAATTAAATTAAAAAAAAAACTGAATTACTTGTAAGGAAGAGTAATTCGTTGATAACACAACTGTAATTAGAGGTGTTCCGCTGTATACTACCACATTATTTGTCATCGGAGCGCTGACTGCTAATCCTAAAAAAATGTATTTCTTATCGTTAAAACAGTTAAGGCAACACCATTTTTCCCTTCTCAATGAAAATTGTACTGTTTAATTACAAACATTTTGTTGGATGACGCTTCGGGTCATAAATCATATTAGCATCTGTCTCCCTCGCACATGTAGGTGTTGCACATTCCTAATGTCAGTGACATTTATTGCCAGACTTAGTTTAAAATGCTTCGAAAGTTACCTATACCAGATAGTGTGAAAGCATGTCGGAATGTATATGTATATGCATGCAGCATGTCGGAATGTATGTGTATATGTGTGATGTCGGAAGCAACTAATTTGGTCTCTTTTAAAATAACGTGCAGTATTTATGGCCAGTTTCTCTACATTTTAATTTTCACGTTACTTTTTATTAGTCCTTTTTTTATAGTGGGGAAATCCCCATACCCATGGACCTCGGGGAAGGACTGTGGGTTACGTCGGACTTCTACCGACCAAAACCCCACTGTTAATCGTTCTGCCGCAGCAAGTGGGTACTTTTTATTAGTCCTCAAGCCTCCCTAAAGCCGCGGGGCACTGCTAGTATTAAAAAAATAGTTACCTTTACAGTTATTGGTGCCTAAACCGTCTATCATTGAAAGACTCAGCCCAAATGTTTCGAGGCCATTTGGGGCTTGTAGTTTCTGGGCCCACGAACGTTCGGTGAGCAAACCCGCGCCAGTGTATATGTATACAGCACCTTTACCGCCGTCTTCATATGGAGCCGCGATAGCCACTTCTGTTTATTAACAAGATTTAGTTAGTATTGTTTATAATAAGATATAGATAGTAATTGTATTGTGCATGTTGTGTTGTCCTGTAATGTCTTTACAATAAGCTTTTCTTCTTTGTATTAATGTTATTTTATAGTGTATTTACTATTGTAAAGATTGGTGGACAACCTTGTATTAATAAAAAAAAAGCTTTAAACAGTTATTAAAATGGAAATTTACTTCTTAAGATGTTCCAGGTGTTTCTTAAATATTTCAGAAGTTTACAAGGTTTATAAAAACATTCATCTCATCTATGTACGTAAATCTTAGAATATAAAAATGGAGGAAGTTTTTGTAGAGTTATTTAAACTTACATTCAATTAAAAGTAAAGAATATTTAGATGCTATTATCGATAACACTAGGTTGTATCTAATTAACATAATTTATTTAAAATTTTAATTTATATTGTTTATAGCGTAAAAAAAGGTAAAATATTAATATTACCATCAAGTCCATCGCCATCCATGTCGCCTATACTGATGATGGACGCACCAAAGTATGCCCCATCCGACTCACCGGAGACGACTCGTTTCAATATTAAAGTCTGAAAAAGAGCCAGTAAATTCCTGTACGTATGAAAAATATCAAAAACCATTAAACTATTACATAGTGTTTATAACTCATCTACTAGATGATTAAGTTATGACCTGAAGTTTTAGATAACGGAAAGTCATACATTAAAGTAAGATTTAACTATGTTATATTAAATCTACATTAAGTGTAACGTAAAGACGACAATAATAAAAAAATACCTACTCTAAAATATAATATATTATTTAACTACGTAGTCTAGAAACTATGTCTTTAAACCTGAAATTTAAATCTCTCAAAACCACTACCTATTTCGGTAACAAATTATATATTTTATTTATAATTATAAATTATATAGCTACATGTATAGGAAATAGATACAGTGATTTAAGAGGAAGTTTTATATGTACACATGAATTACTCTATCTATTAAAAAAAAACCACATGAGCATCGGTTGCGTAGTATTGAAGATTTAACCATACATAGGGATATAGGGACAGAGAAGTTTTATAGTATGTAGTGACAACTAGTAAATACTCTTAAAACAGAACATTTTCTTGAAGGAATTCCAATAGTTATTGTACGTAATAACAGATAATGCTTTACATCAGAGGCAGCTCTTATCCAGACTGTTGAACAATGTCTCGACCTCTTAAGATCAATAGGCACTCCTCCCATACATATTTGTTCGGTACATTTTTACTTAGCGCCACAGTTTTCTTTTTATGATTTTTAGAAATACAGGAAACCATTTTTTTACAAAATTCGGCAATTTATATTAATTATTATTACATTACACTTGTACCAATGTAGGAATCGAACCCACAGCCTTTGGCGTAGAAGGCAGTTGTGCTACCACGGCTCCAAACAGAAAAACCTTCGAAAACCACTTTGCAAGCCATTAATAACGTCAATAAATGTTATGGGTAAAACATCTACAACAATATTTCGAAATATGTCGCGTTAATTCGACTAAAAAAACTACTACCTACTACCTACTAGTATTAAAAGTAGGCATAACATTATAGGCATATACTGTTATGCCTACTTTTACCTACCTAATACTATAGAAAGGTTTATTTAAGGAACTATAACTTCAACTTACTAATTATTTTACCAAGGATGCAAAAGTAAGTGTCAGAGCTAATTCTAAACTAAATAAGGGTATTTTTTTATTACACTTATAACCACTTACATTAGTAGCCTCATTTGGTACGTAAAGGAACACGGCCCCGACATCGTAGCTATGAGTTTTGTCTGCATGTGTGGGTGCTCCTACCAGCAAAGCCGATCGATTCCCCCCCATTTTTGCCACCGCTAAAGTAGCCCCGTATCTGGAGCCTACTTCTCCATTAGAAATAGACCATACTTTGTAGTCGCCTTCATAAAATAGTATCTGGGAAAGTATATTTATATAATTATTAGCTGGCCCGACGCGACTTCGTCCACGCTGTAACTAATAAATAAAAATAATAACGTCCACCTAACCTTCTCGTAACCTTATACCCTACACTTAATATTTTTTTGCTTTAGAACCACCCCGCTACATCCAGGAATATTAAGGAAAAGAATATAAATCGGTTCAGTTGTTATAAAGTTATGTACTACCAGAGTTTCTTACCGGTTCTTCTCTGTGGTAACTGCCTTCCGAACCGGTACATGATTGTTTGTAAGACGATTCAAATGTTTTTCTATGTGTGTGAAATAAAAACATGTTTGATTCTTTGACTTGATAAAACATTTATTTTGTATTTTATTAAAATAAATAACAAATTAAATTTGGATAAAAACCATACTCTTATAAAGAAAACTGGCGCTCAGGAATGAAATTTACTGCAAATCTATTTTACAAAGTAAAAAAACATTACCCTTCCTTGTCCATATTTGCCGTAGGTAGAGCTGATTGCGAGTGAAACAAAATCATCGGAGAAAAATTTGCCGCTAACCATGCTATAGCCTTAAAATATGAAATTAAAATTAATTCAAGCTAAGCAGCTCCATCTTTAAAACATTTCGGATCACACTTATCTGGTTCACAATAAACGACTACAACACTATAGAAATATTTTTGGAGGTTTCTAAATTTATAGAAATAGTGTCTCAACGAATAAAACACACGTATAAAACCGAAAACTGTTATAAATACAACAATTACATTTTAAACTATTTTTTTTGTGTATAAGTTAATAATTACTTACCGAAGTTAAAGTAATTGCTATCGTAGACTAAACGTTTAAATTCAAAATGTCCTGTGTACGGCCTCTTTGTTACTGTCATCACACTACCTGTGATGTAAGAATAATGTCGATAATTGTTACATATTTTTATGTAAAAATATATATGAATGAAAATATATTTTAATAATTATATAGTAGGTAATTAATAAAATTAATAATATTTACTTACCAGTATAGATTGGGCTACCGATATAAACATCTTTAGCGACGATCATGCTCCATCCAAAAGCATTGATACCTCCGTCTAAAATAATATTACGGGAAACATATTTAGATATTTTCCGCACCCAAATTACCGACTCCTGAATGATTTTTGGTGCCAGTTCTTAGTAATGACTGTATGATGTGCAAAGGGACATAGGGCGCATCCATCTTTGGCGCCAGGGGGGTCACAAAAGCGTGGTCAAGTCAAGAACGTCATCTCAGTCTTAGGCTAGACTCTAGAGCCTGAGATAAAACATAGGCTACTTTTTAACTGGAAATAAGGGGGGAAGGGGGGGTCAAAGTTTATATGAAAGTCCATGCGCACGGAGTCGCGGGCAACAGCTAGTATAGTTAATATATGTAGTAAAGAAAATACTGTCGTATGGATACTTACTAAATAAACCGCTGTAAATGGATGGTACTTCTGGAAAATAATCTACATTTTCGACCGTTTTACTGTAGAAACAATACCCTTTCATGGTATCTGGAAACATTTAAACATAGCATATTACTATTTCATTATAAACTCCCATAAATTAAAAAAAGTAAAAATATTATAAATAGAGATTACATACAGGTGACGATCTTTTTTAAATAATGTTGTTCGACTTCAGGTGGAATTGAAACTCGTGGAGCACACGCCTGTAACATGAATTTTGGAATAATCTAATTTCTTCCAAAAAAGGTATAAAAATATATAATACATACTGTTAACATACTTTCTTTATTTATTTATTGAGTACATCATACATAATTAAATATACACAAACAATTACATTAAGTAACAATTATCTATTATGCATGACAAAAACGGTGTACGTAATTTAGGCCGAGTACATATTTTTAAGACTTTATATAATATTATTTATTAAATGAAGATTTTTTTATGCTAAAAAAATTAAGAATTAAGAACCTATTTATTCCATGAATTTCAAAGTAGTGTTTGAATTATTTATAAAATAATTCAAAATAGCTCTTTTACTAACGAATGATAATGATAACTTTGACAAATCGTCAACTTGATAAACGTTAGCTTCTAGCCACCCTATCTCATTTAATTTTGATTTTAGCCAAATAATGATTTCGGGCATTTTGATGTAAAATTTTATGTTTTAGAACTTTTATTAAAGGTATTTTTTCTAATACTTACTGTTTCCCTAAATTTTAAACAAAAGTTTTGTTCTTTTTTTAATCACAAGTGGATGTATTTAGAAAAGATTTTCACTATTCTTTTACGGATCTTTAAAAGTACATTATATCAAAAAATCAAGTTTTTATCTGAAATTCGTATTTAAAGCTTTATTTTCTTGGACTATTCGTACTAATCCTATATATTCCTAATTTGTTTAAAAATTTCATTTATCATCTTATAAATTCATTTATCACAGTAATTCTTACATTAATGTTTTAAACAGAATTAAGAAATTGTACACAATACATCTACATTCTGGAAGTAGAACGGTTTTTATACTATAATTTATTTAAATTAGTAATTTCATTGCAAACTCTTTTTTATAAATTATGTTTCTGTGATGTGAAAAAAATAAGTTCTTACCATAAAATAAGTAGAGTTCGCTTGTAAAGTGGCGCCCAACCAATTATCTTGATGGGGTTGAACTATAAAATAAGAAAGTGGTATCATTTAAACTTCATTAGAGAATAATTATTATAATCAATATTTTGGCGATAATATAACGTTATATAGGCGATAATAAAACTGACTAGACATTTTTTTTCATAAACCTAAATAAGTAGGAAGCTTAAGGTTTTAGTTATTTCACGCTCTTCGAATTATTATTTTACAAAACATAGGCTAGGAAAAGAGGGTTTCGTTTGCAGATAAAAATCTCGTAATGTTAACTATCTTTTAACTAATACATACCACCATTCATCACCTTGATCGGCATATGTGTAATTATTCCGGAATCTAAATCGGCCCAGAATATTTTTCCAACATCATCAGCAGTTGGGGCACTTATGAAAAGCCTGAAATTTGTTAAACATATTTTTAATACTTACAGTATAAAGAGATAAAGTGTAACACATTGGATATAGATAT
This sequence comes from Eurema hecabe, assembly GCA_026213755.1. Classification (NCBI taxonomy): domain Eukaryota; kingdom Metazoa; phylum Arthropoda; class Insecta; order Lepidoptera; family Pieridae; genus Terias; species Terias hecabe. The sequence goes on from JADANM010001810.1 coordinate 8,124,993, forward strand.
TAGACGACTGCTTGGTGCAGTGGTAACACAACTGCTTTCTGCGCGAAGGGTTCGATTCCTACACCGGAAAAAATATTTGTAATTTACATTTGTATTTTTCTGGGGTCTGGATGTTGCTATGTATTGTATGTATGTATTTCCAAAAGAAAAGTATGCATATGTAATTTATTCCGTTATCTAGTTGCCATAACACAAGTTCGGCTTAGCTTGGAACTAGATGGCGCTGTGTATAAATGTCCTGAA
>JADANM010001810.1:8154971-8167193 GCA_026213755.1 Eurema hecabe
AGTCAATCGATTCAACAACAAAAATATTTTAGTTCTAAGATATTTCGTAGTTATTATACTTTTGTAATCGTATGTAGAACTCTCGATTTTCCATATATATAATGAAGAGGTCTTTTTTATTTTGCGATGCTGAAATGAATATTTATTGTTTTGTCGTTAAGTCGTTGATCAAAACGTTTTAAAAATCAGAAACCAAAAGAAAAAAAAACGCTGCTAATCAAAATGTCAATGACTTATATAAAAATAATATAATAGCGAAAAACGTACAATAATTACGGAATAAACAAAAGATCTACAAGCAGTAAATATAAGTAGGTATCGTTAAGATAATTACAGTCTGTTACACATATTGTTACATTAGCAAACCTCTCAGGGACAGTGAGCAGATGTACGAGGAAATTCGCGCGATTCAATAAATATCATGAATGTGATAATATGCCTTATATAATATGTTCGAGATTCTCTTCATTACATAGTATTAAACAAAATCAAATCTTTAAGACTATGCAGCTAATTTTCAGCTGTTTTTTTTACAGATAATGATTAAAAAGGAAGGTATTTATGTACACTACATGCATAATAATATATGAGCGCTAGGCCGGGGCATCAGCCCCCGAATTAAATTATTCTATCGTGATCGGTAGTATAATTTAATTCGGAATTTGATTAAATAATGACACGTGTTAATTTTGTTAAGACAAGCTAAGTTTTATAAGAAGCAACAACGTACGTATGTTACGTATCACGAGTGTTGCTCGCCTTTGAGAGAAAGAGACAAAGAGCTATAATATTATTTTTTGCCTGCGAAAACACAGCATAGAAATATAGATAAAATGTAAAGAAATTAAAAGGCCAATATATAAACAATTTGTTTAATACTGTATATTGTAATTACAACAACATTTTACGTCTAAACCTACGTTACAATTATAATACATATTTAATAGGTAGATCTAGATCCCAAAGATAAATATTGCGCATCGACCATACAGAGTTTATCATCTAATTTTGCTCTCATGTTATCTCTTTCACACGATACGCAATAGTCTTAGGTGCGAAAAAGATAACGCGATTCAGATGGACTTTCTCTTCTCTTTTCAAAATTAGATGTGCATATAACCTATAATATAATCCTAGAATTTATAATTTTTCTTAAGGGAAAATTTAATGTTTGTCTTTTATTAAAGATATAGAATCTCTCGTTTCTGTCGGTTGTTGTTCCAAAAATGCTCCTCCAAAAAATACGTCATCTTCGACTGCTTCAATTTCTGCTAGTTCTATCTAAAACAGTGTGCATTGTGTTATTAACAATTCTTCATTGATTGATTTATGTGTAACTTTAACCATTCAATTTGGAAGCTTAAAAATTTCTCCCGTTTTCCCAACATTTGCTTTATCAGCTCCGCTTCTATTGATTGTATCGTGATGAAAAGTATGCTAAAGAATAATGTACCAAGTTTCGTTAAAATCCGTCCAGTAGTTTTTGTTTCTATTACGGTTTTATAAACAGACAGGCAGACAAAAAAAATACTTATTAGATTTTTAGCATCAGTATCGATCCCTAATCACCCCCTGATAGTTATTTTGGAAATATATTTCATGTACAGAATTGTTCAGAAGTTCTCAAACTTATTTTTATTATTTCAAAAGCCTAATCTATCTTTTATTCAATCTTATTATTTTATAAAGTGAGATAATCTTGAAATTTTCTTGTCATTTTACTTACGTCTTCTTCTGTATCGTCATTGTGTAAGTCTGTCTGACGTAAACTACTCTGTGCTGCTGCGGCCTGCAATTTATTTATATTTAAAAATCAAAAATTATAGGCGCTAAACAAAAAACAGAAACAAATTTAAATAAAAAAAAAACATTTTTTTATAAAGTAAGCGACTTGATATCTCTTACACTCATTTACGGTGAAATAAAAAGATGTGAGAATTGCGTACTATATTTTTCAAATAATGGTTCTAATACACTTACCATTTCAGCTCTACTGTTTCTGTTTGCGTGTAGATTTCTTTGACTGCTTCCTGGAGCTGGTCGCTTCTACAAGACATGTTATATTTGATATGCTTAATAATAACACAATATTGCTCATTTGATAATTAATAACAGACGTAGATAAATACATTTTTTATATAAGTTTTAACTGGCAGAGCCTAAAAGTCTCTGCCCACTACACAGTATCATACTATGACCGTGCTATGAACGTGTCAGGCAAAAAATTATTCTCTGTATTATAAAGTATGAGAGCATGCCCACTAGGCAAAGTATTGTCGATACATAGGACTTTGATAGTAAAATGTATCGACAATACTTGTAGACGCTGTAGTGGGCATGGTAGAGCGTATCGTGTTATTTGACGTGTCTGATACGTTCATAGCACGGTCATGGTATGATACGTTGTACTGGGTAGTAGACCTTTAAGCTAAAGTCTAGCATTATATAATATAATATAAGAAATAATAATATGTACTCACAATGCTGGCACGCAATTCATTTAGTTGTTTTTTCGTTTTCCTCTTGAAGAATCCGATCTAAAAATACGTAAAAATGAATTTATTAGTAGATAATATTCATATGAAAGTTAGTTCTCTTAATTTAATAATAGATATTTTTATATATAATATTCCTATGTACATTCAAACTCGAAATATCAGAATATAGACTATATAAAATTAATTATTTTTATTCAGAATTAAGATACGTAAAAATTACAAATTTAATGTAAATATATTTATGTACGTGGAATTATCTAACTAAATCGGCGAGCTTAATGTGTTTTAAGTAAAATAAAGTACAGGTATTATGAGGGAAGTGAGCGAAATGCGAGTTTTTACCGACACTTGATGAGGTTGCGATTAAACTGACCATTTTCTACTTTAATGTTTTTTTACTAATTGTTCGGGAACTGAGGATTACAAAGATCTTTGTATATTTATAAAGAGAATTTACTTAGAGAAATAATCTTTAATTTTTCTGGGTACTTTAACATGGTTTGCTTAATATAAAGTACCTGATCCTTATTAAGTTATAATATGTTGGTAATATCATCATCTCAGCCTATCCCTGTCCACTGCTGGACGTAGGCCTCATTCAGGGTGCGCCAAAGCTCCCGGTCCTCTGCCTTCCGCATCCAATCCCAGCCTGCAACCTTCTTCAGGTCGTCGGTCCATCGGGCTGGAGGGCGCCCTACACTACGCTTACCGAGCCGCGGTCTCCACTCGAGAACGCGTCTACTCCAGCGACCGTCGGTCCTTCGGCAAACGTGTCCAGCCCACTGCCACTTCAACGTGCAAATTCTGCGAGCTATGTCGGTTATTCCGGTTCTTTTTCGGATCACCTCATTTCTGAGTTTATCCTTCAAAGAGACTCCGAGCATAGCCCGCTCCATGGCACGTTGAGCAACCTTAAACTTGTGGACCAGACCTGCCGTTAGTGTCCACGTTTCGGCAGCGTAGGTCATTACAGGTAGGACGCACTGGTTAAAGACTTTTGTCTTCAGACATTGCGGTATAGGCGACGAGAAAATTTGACGGAGCTTGCCAAATGCCGCCCAGCTCAACTGTATTCTTCGGTCGGCCTCTCTCTCAAAGTTGTTTTTACCCAGTTGGATAGTTTGTCCCAGATAGATGTATTGACGAACAACTTCGAGAGGGGTGCCGTCCACATATATCGGTCCCAGTGGGACATGATCGTTAAACAATGTTGTTGATGACATGATGTTGGTAATAGGTATATAAATAATATATAGGTCTAATATAGGAATAATATAAAAGTTAATTCAGGAATTTAAACGCAATAATGTAAATAATTTTTAATAGAAATTCTCCACTATTATTGTCATTATTTTTCTTAGGAAAGTGCTCTTTCGAGGACCTTAAACGTTCTTAAATAAAGTTAACACATCTAAACTTACCTTATAAAGTGCAAATATGACAATCGCTAGAAGCAAAGCCGCTAATACACACGCTATTATTAAAATAAGCTTTTGATTTTGACCAAAAGTTATATCGTTCACATAGTACAACGTTGTTGTTAATCTGAAACAAGAGGTGTTGCTCGGTGAATTGGCAAGAGGGAGAAAGGTATTGAGAGAGGGAAAGAGACGACATGTTTTTATGCGATTTGCTTTAATATTACCACGAGAGAAACAAGAGTAAGGAAGGGAAAAGAGGATACAGGATAAAGGAGAATAGATCTTGGATCCCGTTGCACTGAGCTGTTTGAAAACTTCGTTTGTATTATTTAAGTTTCTGTTATCGGACTGTTTTATAAGAATTTAACAATTCTAGGAATCCTTATGTAATAGATACTTTTTAATAGATTCTTTATTTTTAAGGACTTTTAGCTATAAAGCCATGTCAATTCCATCATCATAAATATACAATTAAAAATATACAATTGATTAAAAATAAAAAACTTATTTACAAATATCATAGTAGATACTTTGTTATATGCAGATTCAAACAAATTAAATATGACAAAAAGGAAATTTAATGTACTTAAGGAAGCTCCGCTATCTTGGCAGTATCATTAAATTAACTTATTTTTATTACTCAGAATATTTACAAAAACTGCTCTGGATATCGATCCAGACCAATTTTTGTTTTCAAAAACTGTTTTTGTTAGCACCGATGTGCTAATCCAGTGATTCTCAACCTTTTTTATTGCGGCACATATTAAACGATTTCAAAATTTGGCGGCACACAAAAGTGTCGCGGCACATCGGTTGAGAAACACTGTTTTAACCGATTGGATGCAGTAACAGGCTATGTTTAAAATATCTAAGCTTCATACAATTAACTGTTAGTTTGTGACTTACATTTTAGTTTTGACCACAGTTTCGTTGAGGTGCAAATTGAGCGTCACATTGGCGAGAAGTCTGTCCTTTACAAATAGAGACACTGCGAATACAATTGTTCATTAATTGATGTTTTCCTAACGTAAATTATATCGTATAATTAAAATGCATTTATTGAACACATTTTCAAACAGTAAATCTACACTCATATTATAAAAATAAACTCAAAAACTACTGGACCGATTTTAATAATTATTTTTTCATTAGATAGCTACATTATCACTAAATAACATATGCTAGATTTATATATAGGCATTGCGGTATTCTTCCGAGAACGGGACCAACGCGGTAAAACCAACGGGTAGACTAGCAGTAGTCTAATATATATATCTATACTAATATATAGAGCTGAAGAGTTTGTTTGCTTGTTTGAACGCGCTAATCTCAGGATCTACTGGTTCGAATTGAAAATTTTTTTTTTTTTTAATTAACCATTTATCGAGGAAGGCTTTAGGCTACATAACATCACGCTGCGACTAATAGGAGCGAAGATATAATGGAAAATATGGAAAAAACGGGAGAAATTATTCATCTTTGAGGGCTTCCTTTGCGTGCGCTGCGAAAACGGTTCAAGATACAAAAATAATATGTATGAAAAAATTATTCCTCTTTAAATTATCTAAAAAAAGTCCGCGACAGTATATGTCTATCTTCTAAGATTGACTCACTATAACATAATAATAGAAATAGATCCGACGGGGACGAAGTCGCGAGCAACAGCTAGTATATAATAAGTGAGACTTGATAGAAATCCCTTCTATTTCTCCCTTTTAAAGGCTGGTCTTTAAGAGCTGGTCATTTTGCATCTGGCGAACTTCTAATTTGACCACCTTCACATAAAAAACAATATTAGTTACTTACTAATTTCTTCCTTTTTAATGTAGATAGAAGCCAAGACTCTTATAACAGAGTGAGGAGGTATATCTATTAGGCATCTCGAATGATTTGTAGATATATCCAAATTGTCAACTTTACCGTTTGAACATTCAATCTAAAAAAATATATTTTTTTAAATAAATAAATAAATAAATATTTTCAGGACATTTATACACAGCGCCATCTAGTTCCAAGCTAAGCCGAAGCTTGTGTTATGGCAACTAGATAACGGAATAAATTACATATACATTACTTTTCTTTTGTAAATACATACATACAATACATAGCAACACCCAGACCCGACCCTTACACAGACGATTTGAAAACCTCCTCCTTATTTGAAGTCGGTTATAAAATAGCAACCTTCAAGATTGCTTTTAAGCGAGATTTAAAAATATTGTTTTATAAATATACTCGCTGTTGCCCGCGATTTCGTCCGCATGGACTTTCATATAAACTTTGACCCTCTTCCCCCTTGTAACCCTTTTTTCCAGTTAAATAGTAGCCTATGTTTTATTTCACGCTCTAGATCATTTGTGTACCTACTGAATTTCATTACAATCGGTTCAGCGGTTTGGCCTTGAAAGCGTAAAATTATTAAAAGTTTCAACCCCTCGCGCAACCTCTTGGAGGTTGATTATAAAAAAAAAGTAGCATATGTCCTTCCCCAGGCTTCAGACTATCTTTGTACCAAATTTCGTTCTAATCGGTTCAGTAGTTTTAGCGTGATGGAAAGACAGACAGACCGACAAACAGAGTTACTTTCACATTTATAATATTAGTAGGGATTTGTGTTTATACATTAAAAATATACCTATAATCGACTTTAACTACTTTAACTGGCACTGTTTTTGCAAATTAAATCTTAAACAAATTATTTATAAATCTATCTTCGTTATACCTAACAACATGGTTTTACCAAATCTAAATGGAACAAAGAAAACGTAAGATTTTTTTGGAAGCACACCTGGGATCGATGTCGTCTTTCAAGACGTTATTTCTTATGGTACACCGAAACTTTCCATCAATAGCTTTACAAGTACTTTAGTTTTTTCAAATGTCTGTTGTATTGATTATATTGTTTGTATTTAAAATGGACTGGACTATTAAAATAGAAAGGAAAAATCACAATCAGTACACCTAGTCGAAAGTTTTTAAGTAACCAACAAAAATAGTCGATTGAGAACGTTCTCGTTTATTATAGTCGGTTAAATTCTCGTTTATATGTTATATGCTGTATTTTGATTTCTAGTTTAAGGTGTATTTCTGTATTGTATAGTAAATTGGCAATAAAGTATTTTTATTATTATTATTATTGTTTATTAAAGTTATTAAAATATTAAGTACTTTACCATAAAATTCCTTCTCAGTATTTCATCGGTAAATAATTCAGCTTCAATTGCTTGAAAGAGAACCGATCCGTTGTTTACTATCTGTTGAAAAATTTTACAAACATTGTATTAAAAATGTATTATTAAAATAACTTAATTCAAAGACCTTTGTGTATATCGATAATATCAAGATAAATATTGTGTCATATCACTATGAGAAATGTATACTATAATGTATGCAATATTGCGACAAAAGTAAAATAAGCAAAAAATCAGTGTTAGTTTTTATTTTTAGAGATTTACATTTCATACCAAATTTCAGCTTAATTCATTCAATATTTTTGCGTAAAATAGCCACAAATACAATTATTAATTATAATAAAAATATTACATTTTTTTTTCTAGAAGGTAAGACGAGCTGGAGTCCTCCCGATGGTAAGAAATGTTAGGAAATATTTAAAACTTTCTAATATTTTAATTTTTTATATTTGTAAGGATTAGGACTTACCGAAAACAGGACGTTAATTTCAAAGTCACTTTTATGTTCATCTTGAATCGCGCTAGCCGTTATGTTTTGGTCTAAATAATGTCTGAAATAAACTTAAAGTTGGTACCCATGACAAATTAAAGAAACAAAAGAGTGTTAATATAAATGTTAATTAACAAGAGCATAAAACCTTATTCTTCTTCTAATTTAACAAACATTAGGTAACTATGCAATATCCAATAATAATATAAAGAGGCTTGACACAATTTATTTACAAAATAACTATTCTTATATATTTACTATGACTTTGTCACTCTATACGTGAGTTCAAGTTGACAAGAGCCGCCATTTTCTTTTTTTAAATTCGGTATGGCGCCATTTCGCGCCAACAATTTCCTGCCACGCTATTTCCACAGATTCTAAACATTTTTTTAAATCTATACATATAATAAAAATGTAACAAGTCGCTGTCTGTACATGGAAGATATATGAGAAAAAATATTATAGGAGACCTTTATTAACGCAATAGAACCCAAAACGATGATTTTTGGAATTTTTGTCCGTTTGTCTGTTTGTTTGTGCACGCTTATCTCAGAAACGGCTTATCTTATCTAGATGGGGGTTTTCAATGATTTATTGTGGTAAGCTTCGCTTAACATTTAGTGTTTATTTCATGTCAATCGGTTGATAAATAAAAAAACTATGGCAATTTAAAGAATCACGTTGAACTTGCTGAACGTTTGTTGGCGCGACTTAGGCATTTTCAAAAATGCTGCCCAAAGTCTCTTTACTACGCGGGCGAAGTCGCGGGCACAGCTAGTCTACACTATACCCATTAATAAATATGTAGATATTTTTTCTCACCCCTCTATAGATATTTCATCAGTATTCAATCTGTACGGTATTGTCGTGATGTGCCGTGCATTTGCTACGCTTGTCCCACAAATATTATACAGTAAGACTTCAATTTCCAACATTTTGTCTTTACTTGTTAATTTACTCATATCGAGTAAAATATCGATTGTTCTCTGAAAGAAAATATTTTTATTAGGTGCAGAAATATTTTTTTCGTAAAAATAAAACGTAATTATTAACAATTGTCATTTCATTTTGTCTTAATAACTGTTAAAATCTACTGGTGTCCTGAAATACAGGCTTGTAGCCTAGTTTAGGCTGCAGACCCAAAACAAATGTCACTGCTAATTGTATTGAATATTAAATTTAGATTGTATTTACTGTATTGATTGAATAAATAAATAATAATAATTATTATAAATTAAATTAAAAAAAACGGTTTTACTCAGACCGGGATAGAAAATATCCTTATCCTAAGTGTCAATATAGAGTCTAATCTAGTTGTGTTCCACATTTCAGTCAAATCCATTAGGTAGTTTTTTTTGTGGGCAACAAACATTACACAGGCACAAGTGACTATTTATCTATATAATTTACAATATATTCAAAAGATAAAATTGTGATTGAATTGAATACCTCTTCATGACTATTAAATCCAAAGAAGTTGCACTGGTACCAGTCCGTGACTAAACCTTCTTGATCGCACATCAACTGTGTTACCTAAAATATATTTGTTAATATGTAAAATTTTTGTGTTAATATGTAAAATTCTTTGTAAGTTAATATTCTGAGTTTGGTAGACGATTGTTATTTTTTAAATTTAAAGGTGTTTTAAAAACTAGGACTATAAGCAAATGAAATGAATAAGCTAAAGCGGATAGTGTTAGTAGTGGATGATGTTAGTGATAGAAGCAGTAGTAGTGAAAGTAGTGGTCTTAAATATTGGTGGTAGCGGTAATGGTGGTGGTCGTGATAGTGATAGTAGTAGATATGGTGTTGATAGTAATGGTATCAATGATGATAGTAGTGGTGGTAGTAATGGTGGTGCGATTGGTGGTGGTGGTAACAATTGTAGTGGTGCTGGTAGTGATAGTAATGATGGTGGTAGTGGTAGTGGTGGTGTTGACAATTGTAGTGGTGCTGGTAGCAGCAATGGTGGTGGTAGTAGTGGTGATAGTGATGGTGGCGGTAGTGGTAGTGGTGGTGGTAGTGATAGTCATGACGGTGATAGCGCGTGTGTGTGCGTGTACCGGCGCGCCGGCGAGGTGCAGTCGCGCGCAGGCCACGTCGGAGCGCTTGGCGTCGTTGCGCACCCACACGCGCGCGCGCTCCTGCCCAGATGAGCCCAGCTCGTATGTGGTATCGCTGGGAACCAGATATTATTCTCTATGTATAAAGGATGGAAGAGACTTAATATGATATATAATCAGAAAAAAACAGGTAAGCGTGTGGAGGATAGCACTTTCCTCTGAACCAAAAAGAGGATCCTCGACCAGTCGAACCGGCCAGTAGGCCCCGTTGGTTCGATGTCGAGATGTTGTATAATATAAGCTAAATCTCGAAAAAATATCGTAAGCACGATTCAGAACTCGGCGCATTATTAGCGGTCGCTACATGTGTACTATATTACTATAGTGCAGTAGTTTCTTACTTAATCATCTTTAAAGATTAAAATATATCAATCTATTTGAACAAACCGCACGCTCGCACAACTTACGGCGTTAGAGGCGTATCCACTGCTGGTGCCAAAATGAGAAAACATAAAATGTATTATTTCATGTAACATGAAACCTAAACATGAAATATAAAATAAGAGATACTATCTACTGTTTTAGTTTTCGGCAGTAATTCTACTTTTTACTGCTTATGTTTAAATCTATCTATATCTATATTATAATTCAAAGGTGACTGACTGACATAGTGATCTATCAACGCACAGCCCAAACCACTGGACGGATCGGGCTGAAATTTGCAGTGCATGTAATGTAGATGCTATGACGTAGGTATCCGCTAAGAAAGGAATTCCCGAAATTCCAGCGGGAACGGGAATTATCGGGAAAAACCTTTCGTATAAAAAATCTGAACCGCATAAGTTAGACGCTTGAAATTTGACATGCAGATACCTTCGGAAACTTTAAGGTTAGTTGCAACAGGATATTGTGAAATTCCCACGGGAACGGGAGTTGGTGGGAAAACATTTGTATGAAAAAATCTGAACCGCTTACGTTAGACGCTTGAAATTTGGGATGCAAGTACCTTAGTAAACTTAAAGGTTATTTGCAACAGGATATTGCAAAATTCTCAGAGGAACGGGAGAAAGCGGGAAAAACATTTGTATGAAAAAATCTAGGAAAAAAGGATTATAAGGGAGCGAAGGGGGGTCAAAGTTTATATGAAAGTCCACGCGGACGGAGTCGCGGGAAACAGCTAGAATAAACTTTTATAGTGAATGAATTTAAATGTATATTTTAAGTTACCTGCCCCCCCACTCCAAGTTCATGTGCAGGTCGGCGACACATTCGTCATTGTCGCAGATCCGTGTCACGTCTAGCGAAGCCCTCGTGCTGCTGCGCTCGGAAAACGTCACTGTACCGCTGTCAAAAACTATAGACAAAAACATTATCTCTATAACTACATAGTATCAAAAGTCGCATTCTCTGTCTCTATATCACTGTGTATGCTTAAATCTTTAAAACATTCGTTTTTATTAATAGAGTTATTTATGAGAAAGTTTCATATGTTCACACATACACACACACACTCACTCTTCTTTCTTATTTTTTTATTTTACCTTTAATTTCATTTAAGCTTATTTTAAATTAATCTCATTGGGAAGGACCTGACTGCTGAGACACAGTATTTTATACTAGTTCAGTAGTCGGGTGATCACTTAAATTGTAAATATTTAAATGATTTTATGACAAATAAATTTGTTATTATTATTATTTTTTTTATTTTTATTTTCACACTTTTTACAAATACATAACAATCTAAACATAATAAAGAAAAAATGAAAACATTGTAGTAACTGGCGGCCTTATCACTACTCAGTGATCTCTTCCAGACAACCACAGAAGATAGAAGAAAAGAAAGAGATTAAAATACTTATTTTGTGTATATAGTGTGGTCTAAACCTACCTGTAAACAAAACTTCAGCCAAATACATTCAGTTGTTTTTGCGTTAAAGAGCAACATACCATCTATAACATCCACTAACTTACCACTCATATAAGTAGCTAAAATATTTAAAGGTAAATTTTGATCTAATCATAATACTCACCTTCAGGATTTGATGAACTCTTACGGATGTTGACTTCAACTTCAAATTTATATTTGCAGGTTTCTCTGTCATGCTGAAATATTAAAAAAAACATTCACCCTATAATAATTTTGTTTTTTTTATGCTTAGTTACTGCTCAAATAACTTGCTGAAAAAAAAGTAAAATCTATTCATTACTTTTGCGAGACAGACCAACAAATTAATTTATATATTAACACGTCTATCTGTTTCAAGCTTTCGCATTTATTTTGCAGAAAGGATTTCATATACTTCGATAGATAATATGCATCAAGAGTTCTCTCGAGATATGTTGAGAATGTTTGGACTTATAAGCAATTAAAAATAGTTCTAGTTAATAAATAGATTAAACGACACATTGATAATGGTGGTAAACTGCTAATGGTAAGAGTATTATTATTTTATTTAATATATACTTATGTTAAGTTACTCAATTGTAAATTTTATACATTTTAAAAGATGATTTTTTTACCCCTTTTTTGGTAAAAAGTGTGGGACCCGTGCGAGTTTC
>JADANM010001810.1:8167293-8178964 GCA_026213755.1 Eurema hecabe
TCCTAGGAAATTTATAAATTTGCTGTTCTTGTTATTTTCCGGTGACATCGATAATATCAAGTTTAATATTGTGTCATATCACTATGAGAAATGTATACAATAATGAATGCATTAATGCAACAAAACTAAAAAAGATAAGGGAAAAATCAGTCTTAGTTTAAATTTTAGAGATTTACATTTCATTTTGAATTTCAGCTTAATTCATTCAATATTTTTGCGTAAAATAGCCATAAATACAAATATTAAATATAATAAAAATATTACATTTTTTTTTTCTAGAAGGTAAGACGAGCTGGAGCCCTCCCGATGGTAAGAAATGTAAGGAAATATTTAAAACTTTCTAATATTTTAATTTTTTATATTTGTAAGGATTAGGACTTACCGAAAACAGGACGTTAATTTCAAAGTCACTTTTATGTTCATCTTGAATCGCGCTAGCCGTTACGTTTTGGTCTAAATAATGTCTGAAATAACCTTACAGTTGGTACCCATAACAAATAAATAAATAAAAGAATGTTAAGATAAATGTTATTAAGAATAGCATAAAACCTTATCTAGATATCTAATTCAACAAACATTAGGTAACTATGCAATATCCAATAATAATATAAAGAGGCTTGACACAATTTATTTACAAAATAACTATTATTATATATTATGAACTATGAGTTTGTTTTTTGTCACTCTATACGTGAGTTCAAGTTGACAAGAGGCAAGAGCGGCCATTTTCTTTTTTTAAATTCGGTATGGCGCCATTTCGCGCCAACAATTTCCTGCCACGCTATTTCCACAGATTCTAAACATTTGTTTAATCTACTCTATTGGGTATAGTAGTATTAATAAATATGTAGATATTTTTTCTCACCCCTCTATAGATATTTCATCAGTATTCAATCTATACGGTATTCTCGTGATGTGCCGTGCATTTGCTACGCTTGTCCCACAAATATTATACAGTAAGACTTCAATTTCCAACATTTTGTCTTTACTTGTTAATTTACTCATATCTAGTAATATATCGATTGTTCTCTGAAAGAAAATATTTTTATTACCTACAGAAATATTTTTTCCTATAAATAAAGCGTAATTATTAATAATTGTCATTTCATTGTTAAAATCTGCGGGCCTGGTATCCTGAAATACAGGCTTGTAGCCTAGTTTAGGCTGCAGACTCAATACAAATGTCTAATAAATAAATAATAATAATTATTATAAATTAAACTTAAACAAGGAAAACATATTTTAGCTTACATTAAATTTTATTTTTTGAATAAAAAAACTAAGCCGCGGTTTAACTTAGACCGGGATAGAAATATTCCTTATCCTAAGTATATATAGGGTCTAGTTTATACCAAACTTCAGCGGAAATTTCAATAAATCGGCAACATACATTACACAAGAAGTGATTATTTATCTATATAATTTACAATATACTCAAAAGAAAAAAATATGAATGTATTGAATACCTCTTCATGACTATTAAATCCAAAGAAGTTGCACTGATACCAGTCCGTGACTAGACCTTCTTGATCGCACTTCAACTGTGTTACCTGGAATTTATTTATTGATATTTATTAGTATGTAAAGATTTTGTAAGTTAATATTTTGATTTTGGTAGACTGTAGGTTATTTTAAATTTAAAGGTGTTTTTAAAACTAGCACTATAAGCAAATAAAATGAATAAGCTAAAGCAGATTGTGTTAGTGGTGGATGATGTTAGTGATTAAGGTAGTAGTAGTGGTAGCAATGAAGTTTGTAGTGGAACTGCCGGTGGTAGTGACAGTTGTAGTGGTGGTAGTACTGTTGGTGGTATAGTGCGCGTCATTTATGTTTAGCGCTGGACGAGAATAGCTGCGCATCGGAAGAATCGCGCTCGTAATTGACGTATTGGTGCGAGAAAGACATCACGAATGGGACAACCAATCAACGCTCACGTACCTGACTATCACGCGCCGTATCCTCGATACCTTATTTTTGACTTCTGCGCAGGTTTCGTTCAGAAAGAATAAAAGATTCGTGACGCGTACTATAGTAGCGGTGGTGGTAGTAGTGGTGTTAGTAATGGTAGTCGTAGCAAAGGTGGTAGTAGTAGTAGTAGTGATAGTAATGGTGGTGATAGCGGTGGTACTAATGATGGTAGTAACGACGACCGCTTGGCGCAGTGGTAACACAACTGCTTTCTGCGCGAAGGGTCGTGGGTTCAATTCCCACATCGGAAAAATATATTTGTAATTTACATTTGTATTTTTCTGGGGTCTGGGTGTTGCTATGTATTGTATGTATGTATTTATAAAGAAAAGTATGTATATGTAATTTATTCCGTTATCTAGTTGCCATAACACAAGCTTCGGCTTAGCTTGGAACTATAAAAAAAAAACAAAAAAAAAATGGTAGTAGTATCAGTAGTGGGGCGTGTACCGGCGCGCCGGCGAGGCGCAGTCGCGCGCAGGCCACGTCGGAGCGCTTGGCTTCATTGCGCACCCACACGCGCGCGCGCTCCTGCGCAGACGAGCCCAACTCGTATGTGGTATCACTGGAAACCAGATATTGTTCTCTATGTATAAAGGATGGAAGAGACTTAATATGATATATAATCAGAAAAAAACAGGTAAGCGTGTGGAGGATAGCACTTTCCTCTGAACCAAAAAGGGGATCCTCGACCAGTCGAACCGGCCAGTAGGCCCCGTTGGTTCGATGTCGAGAAGTTGTATAATATAAGCTAAATCTCGAAAAAATATCGTAAGCGCGATTCAGAACTCGGCGCATTATTAGCGGTCGCTACATGTGTACTATATTACTATAGTGCAGTAGTTTCTTACTTAATCATCTTTAAAGATTAAAACATATCAATCTATTTAAACAAACCGCACGCTCGCACAGCTTACGAGAGGCGTATCCACTGCTGGTGCCAAAATGAGAAAACAAGAAATAATACAAAAATTAAATTATATCATGCACTAAACTATAACCATAGGATGATAAGAGATACTATCTAGGTACTGTTTTAGTTTTCAGCAGTAGGTAATTCTTTTACATCCATTATCTTACTTGATTTCAAGGTATTATTATTAATAATAATAATATTTCAGGACATTTATACACAGCGCCATCTAGTTTCAAGCAAGCAGAAGCTTATATTACGACCCTTCGCGTAGAAAGCAGTTGTGCTACCACTGCGCCAAGCGGTCGTCGTATTGTAGCCTTCAGTCTGTATAATAATAATTGAATGCAGATTGAAAATCGAATAACATATGCTGCTTATGTTTAAATTTAAGAATAAATATTTATAATGAATGAATTTAAATGTATATTTTAAGTTACCTGCCGCCCCACTCCAAGTTCATGTGCAGGTCGGCGACACACTCGTCATTGTCGCAGATCCGCGTCACGTCTAGCGAAGCCCTCGTGCTGCTGCGCTCGGAAAACGTCACTGTACCGCTGTCAAAAACTATAGAAAAAACATTATCTCTATAACTACATAGAATAAAAAGTCGCTTTCTCTGTCCCTATATCCCTGTGTGTTTAAATCTTTAAATCTACGCAACCGATTGTTTGCAGTTTTTATTTTATAAAGTGATTCATATTGATTACACATTTCTATATATTAGGCATGTATAATAACGAGTGAAGCTGGGGCATTCAATAATATCGTTGGTTGTGGTGAAAATTGAATAGTTTTGGTATACAAGGATCAATTATGATTAAGATTAAAAAGATGTTCGATAACGCCAGAGAAACTTTCCCTACTTTTTCCCCTATCCCATCTTTTCAAAGAATGGAGCTAAACAGAAAAGACAAAATCCTATTTCTGCTTTTATTAAAAGGCCGGCGAACACACTCGTGAGATTTCGCGAGGCATAGGTGTAGTATATGTATATGCATAAAAAAAGAAAGGTTAGGTCATATTCCACCGTTCTGTTGTTCCCATTTGCATATCGAATAATATTAAAAAATAATAAGCCATACATATTGTTAATAAAACCATTGCGACCTTTTAGTGAAAGTAAAACTTACACATTTTAATATAGAAAAGAAAACAAAAACATTTTCTTCAGCAAATCACAGCCCATAAAACTGGGTTTTTACTGCGACGAAGTCTATCTATAAAAGTATTTCGACCCCTATCTAAGTCCCATTATGTTGTAATTTAGGTAAAGTTGGGGTTATGTTGGTTTTAAAACCTAGAGTAAATCTAGTGCTACCTTAGGTGTTAAACCTACACCTAGAAATTATACCTTTTAAGAACGGTTTCATTCGGGTTTTTGGTTTGTTTTGGGGCTTTGATAATGACGTAATTTTCGTTCCCGAGTTAATATCGGGAACAAAATCATCTTATGTGTGTATTTATTTATTTATTCATTACACTTCGTTAAAACATTAGGTATAGATATACAGTGAAAAATTAATGTTAACTGGCGGCCTTATCACTACTCAGTGATCTCTTCCAGGCACTGAAGAAAAAAGACAAGAAAGAGATTAAAATACTTATTTTGTGTATCTATCTAGTGCGTATCGAGTGTGGTCTAACCTTGTAGTTTTTGCGTTAAAAAGTAAAAAACCATCTTTAACATCCACTAAATTACCCGTCATAAACGAGTATGTAGCCAAAATTATAAAGGCTTTTAAAAGTGCTTATCAAATATTTCATTCTAATCATAATAATACTAGCCTTCAGGATTCGATGAACTCTTACTGATGTTGACTTCAACTTCAAATTTATATTTGCCGGTTTCTCTGTCATGCTGAAATATAAAAAAAAACATTCATCCTACATTAATAAAAGGAATTCATATATTACTTCTATAGATAATGCATCAATAGTTCTCTCGAGATATGTTGATAATGTTTGTACTTATAAGCAATTAAAAATAGTTGTAGTTAATAAATAGATTAAACGACACCTTAATAATGGTGGTAAACTGCTGTAAGAGTATATCCTCTTATTTTGGAATATTATTGAAGTCTAGTCAGTTTTGTTAGTAGATAAGATTCATCATTCATCATTTGAGTGTAGAAGTTAATCATCGCCGATAAGTGTTGAAACTTTCTCAGTTGACTGTACGCATCTCTGTATAAACTATTGTCAATAATTGCACTCACCAATACCACACGAAGGTCATTATAAAAAGTGGTCTGCATGGACGAGAGGTCTATGACGTTGTCGTTAGAGTCGAGTGACGTCACCGCGTTGGCGGTTACGATCGCGGTCACAATTAGTGCTGAAAGGCCACCACCAATTACCAAGTACACAATAATATATTATTGTCTATGTGTGTGAAAGAGATGAGTATATTATTATTTCCTTCATACTTAAAAGTTAATCTGCAGAGATTTTGAAACAGTATTAAAATGTATGGAAGGTAGTGCGCACGATATACCGACTAAAAAGCTTGTAGAGTAGCCCTCAAATGGACTATAATAAGATTATATTGATGGTGATTCGAGTTCTTATAATATAACTAGCCGTTCCCCGCGGTTTTACCCGCGTAGTTCCCGTAGTAAGTTGGATCGAACTGCACATGGTGTGCGAATTTTATTATAATCGGTTAAGTGGTTTAGGATTCCATTGAGGCCAAACATTGTGACACGAGATTTATATATATAAAGATAGAATTTATAATTATACTACAAACTAATAAAACTATAAGGTTACAATTAATTTAGTAATTTCTTTTAAATTAAGATAATACACACGTGCAAAAGATAATAATAATATTTTTTTAATAATCAGTTATTTTCACGAGAGAAAACAAGAGAGAAAACCTCAATCAAAAATATAGTTTTTAACACAATTATAAACAGAAAACAAAAAGAATTAGTTATACTTACAAGCAGTGGGCCTGACTCGCTTGGGGTATGTAACATTAGTCTCGATACGGACTATGAACTCTTTATCAGATTCGTAAATTACCTAGAAAATAAAACAAACTCATCAAATTAGTCGACGACCGCTTGGCGCAGTGGTAGCACAAACTGCTTTCTGCGCGAAGGGTCGTGGGTTCGATTCCCACACCGGTAAAATATATTTGTAATTTACATTTGTATTTTTCTGGGGTCTGGGTGTTACTATGTATTGTATGTATAAATTTACAAAAGAAAAGTATGTATATGTAATTTATTCAGTTATCTAGTTGCCATAACACAAGCTTTGGCTTAGCTTGGAACTAGATGGCGCTGTGTATAAATGTCCTGAAAATATTTATTTATTTATTTATTTATTAAAGCCAATTTTATTACTACTATTACCTCTTATTAATATTAAAACTTCAATGTTTGGACATAGACTAAAGACTTATTCATGGATTGCATAAGATGGTCAATAGTCAATACAATTTATAGACATAGATACAAGACTATAGTTACACATGACGTATACTAGATGCCGCTACTAATAACATTATTTAGTTATAAATTAACAATTAGCAATATAGCATAGTTTACTGAAAAATGTTAAAAAATCGAACTTTGTTTTGTGTGGAATTTTTGCTCAATTGATGATAAGATTATATTGTTATAAATTTTCAACCAATAATTATTCCATTAGCTATCATTTTAAGTATTCATTAACCGAATAATAGTTTTTTTGAGTCAACCATACGTAAGGCTCTGTTTTAATTTTTTTATTCCTATACTTTCCAAATGTTCCGGCAGTTTATTATATATCTTTATAGACATGGCTGATATGATGGTTTATCACAGGCACTAAAATTAAAATGGGATTGGGCTGGTCAATTAACTACTTGAACGGGACCCTCAGGCAAAAGAAAGGTTGGTAGACATCATAAAAGTATTATATACAAATTAACACATACACCAACTTATAACTAGATTAAATTTTTTGGAAACTAACACTACTAATACAAATTTGCAATGAAAATTTAATGATGTGAAAATTAAAAAGCTATTATTATTATTATTATTGTAGACATGGCGTGGCAGTGTTTCATATATTACAAAGAACTAGCTACATAACTAGTTACCTCCTTGTCCCGGAGCCTGGCGGTGACGAGGACGGTGAGGGCGGGAACTCCTCGGTACAGCAGCACGCGCTGAGCGCCCGGGCTGCTCACCGCCATCGCTATACACAGTATTTTGTGAGGAAATGCTTACACATGCCCACAATCCCGGGGGTGAGAAAGTAGGTTATTTTCTATTCATACAAAGAAAACTTCAAAACTAGACAAATACATTACATTTACGTGTGTGGCCTTATCACTTAAAGTGATTTCTTCCAGGCTACCAGAATATAAAACATTAATAATACCAAAGATAGGAAGGATAGGTGAAAAGTCGAATGGTAAGTGAAATGTCGGACTAGAACCCCACGATGTCCTTCGTTAAGACGGAGTCACGGGTAGTCTAGCGGACTCTTCCGCAACACACATTGTATGCCCTTGAATGAAAGACGAGTGTGCTACGAGTGGTTTATTAAGACTGACCTAACTAATAACTGACTAATGTCTAATACATGGTACAATACTTATCACACTACACCCTAACTACATCTTTTAACTAACAACTAGAAATAAAAGTAGTGCACTTGTCAATCTAGGGTCTAAACTATCCGTTTACTGAACTTCAGCTGAATCAATTAAGTAGTTTTTACTTAAAAGAGCAACAAATATACGTACTAGCATGCATTTTTTACAAATCTTCGAGTTTTTCAAAGTCAAAGGTAAAAGTATATTTATTCAATTAAGCTTTATTTTGATCCGTCATGGTATTACAAAACATTTACCACTGGTAAGTTTCTACAGAGAAGAACCGGCAAGATACTCAGATAGTCGCTCTTTTGAAAATAAGAACATACAATTGTAAATATAAATAACGACTATTGTAATATTTATTTATACTCGTAATACATGAAAAAGGTCAGCATCCCACGAGCGTCAAGAAATATCATTCCAAGGGTTTTTATCTTCAATATATTCATTTAATGTATAGTACGCCTTTTTAATTCGATATTTTTAACGAGGCTTCCAAACTTGGAATAAGTTAGATCTTTGACGCTCTTTCTCTTCTGAGTTTATATTATTTTAGCTTTTACTCAGCTTATCCATAGGTATAACTAACTTACTTTTAGAACATACGCGTAGAGTAACCTGACTCTCTGAATGAAAGGCTATTAAGCAACTGACTACAGACTAAAATAACTGACGGAAACAAAAGGATGCACCTTTTAGCAATTATTTAGAGAGAGCAGAGAGTTTTAAAAAAGGCACGAGCAGTGATTGGTTTGACTTCGTGAAAAAAATGGACAAGTTTTAGCTTGCTTTTTGAAATAGGTGTCATATATTGTATCCTTCTTTAAAATCGTTATAAATGATTGTATGTCAAGTTCACTATTTCTTATCTTAATAATATTTTGATAGATTAATATAAAGGTTTGAGGTTATTTAATATGTAGTTACTGTCTACTAAAAGTGCCGAAGTCGTATCAAAAAGGTTATTTATTATTTTTTTTATTTATACTCTGTGACATGAGGTAATAATGAATTAAACTAAACTTATGTACGTTATTTGTAACTAAAATCCATACTAATATTATAAATGCAAAAGTGACTCTGTCTGTCTGTCTGTCTTTCCATCACGCTAAAACTACTGAACCGATTAGAACGAAATTTGGTAAACAGATGATCTAGATCCTGGGGAAGGACTAGGCTACTTTTTAACTCGAAAAAAGGGTTTGAAGAGTGGAAGGGGGGGGCCCCCCGTAAAGTTTATATGAAAGTCCACGCGGACGGAGTCGCGAGCAACAGCTAGTATACTATAAAAAAGTAATTTTTTCCATGTAACAACATTGAGAAGAAAAATATACAAATTGAAATGGGCTGACGTAACTATTGTTGTAATAATATATTCAGGTTATGCTGGATTAAATTCAAATCCCTAATATTTATAAGTACTAAAATTAACTTTCAGAATCTTATTTTCCGAAGCATCTAAGCGTCAAGTATTGTACGCGTCATGTATGTTTAGCGATTGACGAGAATAGCTGCGCGTCGGTAGAATCGCGCTCCGCGCGCCGCGCCGTTACCTCGATACCTTATTTTTGACTTCTGCGCAGGTTTCGTTCAGCACTGAAGATTCGTGACGCGTACTATACCTAAGGTTTTAGATATTCAATTAACAGTTCAATATAAAAATAATATAGAACATACCATCTCCACGTTCATTGATGTTCGGTATAGCTTGAAGGCTATAACCGAAATTGCTGAACCCCTTGTTCTGAATCCTCTGAGTGTGAGTTAGGTCTGTGACGGAGATCTTGCGAGTCGGTTTCGATTGTAACAGTTTATTGAGCTCGTACCCCGATATAACGTAAATGGCGCCAAGTCCGTCGTCTTCATAGGGCGCACTTATAAATAATTCTACAAGAAAATGTCATAAAAATTTAAAGTCCTACGTAGAATTTGGTACTATAATAGTTTCTTCATGAATCGGTTTGTCTAGTTTTCTAGATTTCAGCATGAGAATGGAATACTAAGGGTTGTTACATGAACATCTAAATTGATGTTCTTATTGACAAGAAAAACGACCTTCTCAAATATAGCATCTTTTGCTTATGACAGAAGGTTGCGTGGCAGAAATTACTGTGAATGTTAGGGCCGCCAATTACATGTTCTTTTTTTTATATAAGAGGGGGCAAACGAACTGGCGCGTCACCTGATGGAAAGTGATCGGCGCCGGCCATGAGCACTCGTGATGTCACGAGTGTGTTGCCGGCCTTTCGGCCTTTTAAGGAAATAAATGTGTGCGTGTAAATGTAATGAAGAATAAATACATAAATAGAAGGACTATTATTGAATGCTGTATTAATCTAGTTAGCTCTAATTATTATCTACACTAAGAAACTTTCTTATAGACTTTAAAAGTGTTTTTTCGAAAGGAAAAAGCAAATAAGTTTTCATTTTCATTCTCAGAGATAGTTAACGTAAGAAATAACCTTCAATGCAAACAATATTCAATTTTCAATTGAAAATTACGTAGAATCGAACAAGAAGAAAAATTACCTGAATGGTTATCTTCATTTAAGTCCATTGAGGAAATGGCGGTACCAAATCGGCCTCGGTCTTTTTTGCCGCAAATACAGAGATTTGCAGTCTTCTGACTCTTTGCCTGTATTTAAAATGATAATTTTAAACGTGATGTGAGATATAAGTATATGTTACTAGTCGTTTTCCGCGGTTTAGCCGCGAAGTTTCCAGCTTATACCGGGATGTAATAAATCTTTTAAGTTGGATCAATTTACACACGGTGTGATATTTAACTTTAAAATCGGTTTATTAATTTAGGAGTCAATCGCGGACAAACATGGTGAAGCGTAATTTATATATATTAAGATATATACTCTATGTTTAAAAAAATATAAATTATTTATGAAATGAGGTTCGAGGTTTTCCGCCCATAAAACATTGCGACTTACTGTACAAATATTTTTAATGTAGTGTAGAACACATTTTTCAAATGGATTTTGCATTTGAGTTCCTGCACATGTATATACCTAAGTGATTTTTGATGATTGAAACCTGATTTATTTTTATTATTTTGATCTAGTTCTACACTTAAAATATAAGTGATACATGCATAAGTAATATCTATTTTAAAAATTTCATTTCATTTTTTTCTACAATAAAGAGGGTCGAAAATAGCCTGAAGTTTGGTGGGATTACTATGTATAGTACGCGTCACGAATCTTTAGCGCTGAACGAAACCTGCGCAGGAGTCAAAAATAAGGTATTGAGGTAGCGGTGCGGCGCGCGGGGCGCGTGATCGTCATGTGCGTGAGCGTCGATTGGTTGTCCCAGTCGTGTTGTCTTTCTCGCACCAATACGTCAATTACGAGCGCGATTCTATCGATGCGCAGCTATTCTCGTCCAACGCTAAACATAAATGACGCGTACTATAACCTCATAAAATTAAAAATAAAACAACAGCTCACCTTCCCGCCCCCCATATAGATATAAACAGCGCCAACATCTAGTCCGCGCTCGGAGCACGCGTGTGCGGGCGCGCTCGCCACCAGCGCCGGCGCGCGCGACACTTCCGCCGCGAGCAGCGCCGAACCGAACATCGACCCGATCGCGTTGTTCTCGAACAGAACGGTGCGAGTCGCGCCCGCGTTGTGTTGCACGAGTAGTAGCTTTTTGTTTTTAGCGTAGTAATAGAGGAAGGCTATCTGCAAATAGTATTGGAAATATGGTACGAATGTATGAATAGGTATATGAAAATTCAAGTGAGAAGTTAAACAACAACAAAAACAGCGAATGAGTACTCACAGCTCCTGTACGTTTGTCTTTCTCCATACTGAAAGCGTAGACCGTTTTATAGTCACTAAAAAACTTGCCAGCTGCGATAGCGCGTCCTACAAAAAATAACACAATGAAAATACAAAATGACGTAGTGTTGTCAACTATAAAATAAAATAATGATGAGCCTTTATTACTGTCAGTTACTGGTAACATTAGAAATAATAATTATTGAAAGTTTCTTGCTAGTTTTTCAATTACAGAGCATATTGCGACATTTCCATCTATGTCAAATGAAAAAAAAGCATTTGTTAATTTTCTGTCACTGCATACATAGTAACACGCATCCAGCAAAAGTAATACTTAGTAGTTTTGAAAGTTCCCTTTAAGTGAATGAATATCGTTAAAACATTGTATGTATG
>JADANM010001810.1:8189995-8201777 GCA_026213755.1 Eurema hecabe
GCGATATCAAAAAGCTAGCAAATTCCCGCCATTACATTTACCTTACATTTTCATTAGAAATTCAGTAGATTCAGTAAGAATAGTCAACTAAAAAACTTCTGTCAAACAATAGGTCTCGCAGTAACAAAAATACTAAGTACTTACAAAGAAATACGAGTCGGTTACAGTTAGCGAAGCACCCAAACAGAAGTTCTGATTTTCACTGTATACTGAAACGAAAAACAACGAAAATTATATTATCAGTATTATCTGTCTACCTATTTTTAAGAAGATCAAGATACGTACCCATTATTTTAGAGATTATAATCATACTAACTATGCCCCGCGGTTTTATCCGCGTAGTTCCCGTCCCCGCAGCAACACCGGTATATATATTATATACCAAATTTCAACTGAATCGGTCCAGCCATTTTTCGTGAATGAATAACAAACATACTTTCTTTTTCTTTCTTTCTTTTCTTTCTTTCTTTCTTTCAATAAACAACTATAAAACAATAACTTTACCTATCATTATTATATAAAGTTACATGTGTCGCAAATAACAATAAATGTTTCGACAAGAAATTACGTTTTATTTGCTAAATTTAATAAACTTTTCATTAAATACATACCTCGACTGTAGTTACCAGCTAAATCATCTATATTTATATTATTATTCGAACAAGTCACGGTGCTATTGACCTCGACCCGTGATGTATCTTCAATTGGACAAGAAAACACTGCCCCGTCGATTGTCGCATGTGGAGCACCAATTACTAGAAATCGAATGTTCTTTCTTTCTTTCTTATATTATGGCATTAGCGTCTAGCTAGCGCCAATGTCAATGTAATAAGAGGCAACGTGGTCAAGATAAAAGTCAATATGAGTGAAGTAAAATCGTCATCAAGTCGTCTTTAGTCGAGTCAGTCAGTCGTTTCGTTCTGCCCTTCGTAAAAGTGATAGTGAACTTTACGAAGAACCTCGACGAATCCTGGAGCAATCGGAACGGCGCTACTATGCGCTCTCAAGTGAATTCTTCATTTCTTGGACACTTATTAGCTAGTTTACTGCATGATTCACTATCACAATCAAATTACTTTATGTACCAAAAAAGGAATATTCAATCGAGATTACAAATAGACGCCGCAAGATTCCCGCCAAAACTCCATCGAATGTTATAGTCCTTACATATGTTGGAAAAATAGGAGCTTAATAAACGTTACAGATGATATCCTTATAGACCAAGAAAATAGAGCTTTAAATACGAATTTCAGATAAAAATTGAATTGAACTTTTGATATAATGTACTTTGAAAGATCCGTAAACGAATAGTAAAAGGTTTTTTTAATAAATCCATGAGAACTTGAGTTAAAAAGTAACAAAACATTATGTCAAAAAGCTTTTTTCTTGGACTATTAGTGTTCTTAAAATAAAATAAAAAGACAAAAACGTTTGAATTCAGTTTTGAATTTAGAATAGATAACAATTAATTCATCGATATCAAATTTGCTTGGCACAGAATAATACGTATTTTTAATTCAGTATAATTAATTGATTTAATAGTTATTTCATCAGATCCTGATATCCTTAAAATGGGACCACTTCAGAAATATACACCTTTACATAATAAGAATGATCAAAATAGGTCCATAGAACAAACATAAAAAATCATATCTACGAATTGAGAAACCTCCTTCTTTTTTGAAGTCGGTTAAAATCTATACAAAGTCTGTTTGTGTTTGAATAATAACATAAGCTCTAGGTTTTTAAGTTTATATATCATACCCAATTTATGGTCCTTTTTAAAATACGCCAGAGAAAATCCAAAATCATTCGTGTTTTCAGTGTCCGGTGAATAAGCTACGTAAGATGATTCGTGCAAGAAATTTGCAGATAAAATGGTTTGTAGTCCAATTACGATTATGTATATAATTATAAAACCTGGAAAAATAAACCATACCTATAAATTTTATTTTTTATTTCTTCGTAAAACAAACAGTCATGATACCGATTGTAACGAGAAAGCATAAAAAGCCATTAATTTTTTTTCTTAAAAACGAAAGCAAAATTACTATGCAGAGTTTTATTAAACCTAAAGGTGATTTAGAATTTTACAACTATAAGATTTATTGGACTATAATAAACCCTTTATAAAAATAGTAGCTGCTGCCCGTCCGCGTGGACTCTCATATAAACTCGACCTCCCCCCCCTCCCCCCTTCTAACCCTTTTTTCCAGTCAAAAAGTAGCCTCCTCAGTTCCTTCTCAGGCTCTAGACCATATGTGTACCAAATTTCGTTGTAATCAATCGGTGATGGAAAGACAGACAGACAGACAGAGTTACTTTCGCATTTATAATATTTGTATGGAAGTATAGATTACTATTACAGTATTATTAGAACAATCGACACTGTTAGATAGACAATCATTAAATACATTTCTATGATATAATACGTATATAAAAAATGTGTGTACTTACTCATTATAACTGCCAAATATTGGAATACAAAAACCAATTTTACAACAAATTGTTTAACAGAACGCTTAAGGAAAAATTTCTCGCGCTATTATGAGCAACTGATTGTACTGAAATCATATTTAGAAATAACGTAATTAGCGCTTAATTTTATTCCTTGTATGACGTAGTCTCTTTATAAGTTGTGATTTGGGTTGTCCGATTGTTCTTTATAATAATAAATTTAATTAATATTCCCTAAATGTTTTGACATCAGGAGTAATCACGACCTATTGCTAGTGTTCCTCTAATACTATTGACAAAATGTATACTTATTTAAATTCTTATTATAAAGAAGTTAACATAGTGTAAAGAAAATCGCTTTCTGCTATCTCTATACATAGGGATGTATACTTAGACCTTTAAAACTACGCTACCGATTTTGCGCATGCGTTTTTAAAACATTTAACAGGAGCGTACGTGTGAAGCGGGTCGCTAATCTATGTATATAAAAGAAAGTCGTGTTAGTTACTTCACTTATAACTCGATAACGGCTCAACTGATTTGACTGAACATTTTACGATACTTTTTATCCAGTTTTCAGGGGAATTATTTTTTTATGAAAGTAAACGCGGACGGAGTCGCGGGCAACAGCGAGTTTCCAATAAATTAAACTTGATTTTAATTAGAGATTTGTATTTATCATAATTAATTTATCAAAACTATGCTTCCAAATGTACTAAATAGTATGTGTCAGATGTTCTATTAGCGGAAACAAACACAGGAAAATATCACAAGGTTTATAAGTTAATAACTACATACATATCAAACAATTAGTCGAAACTGTGTAACAGGGCTTTATCTACGTGTTGTTTACTTACAAAACGGGGAAGAAACAGTGAGATGGTCAAACGACGTAAGTTTTTAATTCTAATTAAGCAACATTATTTAGTAAATTAAATATTTACCATTTCGTACTCGTATGAAATCCTTTTCAAGTTTTAATCCTTGATTTCAATCCTGAAAAGAAAACAAATAAAAATAAATTAAAGAAAAAACATCCAAGCTTTAGATAGTAACTAAAAACCAAAAAGGAAACATCTGTTACATAAGCGAACAAGACTAATTTTTATATTTATATGTATTTACTTCATTGAACACTAAATAAGCTGTAACTTAAACATGGTAGTGATTTCTTCTAAGCAGCCCTTTTAAAATAGAAAGAAAAACATTAAGCATATAAGAATAAGGAAATAACTTATTAATTACATGAAGTAACATAACACAAAATTTAATATACAGAAAGAGAAATCCTACAGAAGATTAAAGACTCCACATGTTACCGCGGGTAGGTCTCTTTCGCAGGAGACCGACTGGGTGGGTACCCCCACAGTGCCAGACATTCAACCGCCTCAACAAATCTGTCAAAATTACTTGACTTGAGGCGTGCTTAAATAGTCATTATAATCATTAAATTTTCAGATATATTTGTTGTGACAACTCAAATATTATTAACATGGGGATTTTTCCACATTCCCTCCGGAAAAATGGTATCAGTACCAGGATTACCTGAAGACGCCCTTTTTGGTTATAGTATAACGCATCAGGTTGAAACCAAAAGGTAGGTAAAAATGTACTTAAAATTCTTAATTTCGGAGTCATAGGAAATATTACATAATTGAAACTAAATATTTTGTTTTATAGTTTAAAATGTAGCCATAGATTTAAATAGAAATAAATTGTTTCACGAAATAGATAAAAGATTATTCGGTTTCGTTTCTTTTAGCGTAGAAATACTTTTTGAAAATGGATCGAAGTGAATAACAACATTTAATCAAAAATAAATTGAGTTTAAATTTAACTTTTTTTAAACGTCTATTGCTATTGTACTTATTGCTCTATTGATTTTCAAATAAAAAGGATATCAGTCATAATTAAAATAAATATAAAATAAGATCATAATTTAAATGACGAACAGTGTATGCTTCTATTGTAAGTTAAATTAAAAGATATTTATTACACATAATTTTCAAGTTTAAATATTATAATATTGTTCTTGTTTATATTTGTTCACAATTGTATGTTCCTTTTTTTTAATCTTTATTGAAAGAGCTTAAGGCATTTTTTGGTTATGGAGCTCAAATTACATAGCAAAATATCACTTAAAAAAAAATAAATTGCACTCTTAATTATAGAAAATACATAAAAAAACAACTTAAACATCATGTTCTACCATAGAGACTCTGTACAAAGAAACTAATAATTTCATTTCATTGGACAAGGGGTTGGCCAAAATAATGTTTATATTATTTTAAAAACAGCAACTATCAGAGTTTCTTGTCGGTTTTCTGTAGAAACTACCTTCCGAACCAGTGGTCAATGTTTTGTAATTCCATGACGATTCAAAAGGGTTACTACATGTAGCCTAGTTGAATAAAGATAATTTTGACTTTGACTTTATAAACTATAATCTTTCTAGCCTTATTATAAGCGCACCAAAAGCGACATACGTTGGTCAAGTATTTGTTTTTGAACCAAACGACAACATTACTAAGCTATATAACGTTTTGGACACTGGTGAGTTATACTAAGTTCTAAGTTTCTTTTATTATTAAAATATTAGGACTAAATTTGAATAAGACTGGAAGTATTTAGTATATGATAATAAATTTGTCTCGGCTAAACCGGGATATAAATAATAAATAAAATAAATAAATAATAATAAATAAATATTTTCAGGACATTTATACACAGCGCCATCTAGTTCCAAGCTAAGCCGAAGCTTGTGTTATGGCAACTAGATAACGGAATAAATTACATATACATTACTTTTCTTTTGTAAATACATACATACAATACATAGCAACACCCAGACCCCAGAAAAATACAAATGTAAATTACAAATATATTTTTCCGGTGTGGGAATCGAACCCACGACCCTTCGCGCAGAAGGCAGGTGTATTACCTACTGCGCCAAGCGGTCGTCGATAAAAATTACCTTATGTGTTCTAGAATCTAATCTACCTATATGCCAAACTTCAGCTATTCAAATCTATTCAGTAATTTCTACGAGAAAGAGCAACAAATCTAACATTTACTCTAACAGACTTACGTTAACAATGATACTATTGCAGATTGTTTCGATACAGTAGTGTAAGATTAGCAAGCCTGGTTGATTGTAACTGACATTTAATTCTATTAATAAATTTTTTTCTCTGCAGTGATTCTACAGACAACCAAAACTTATCATATACTGTTTGGTGCTACTGTCAAAGCTTCCGGGTCATACTTTGCGGTAATTATCTACTAAACCAATGATATTATATTAAATGGATATGTTGTAAGCGCAAAATTTTGAACACGCAAAAACATCCTAATTAGGACGGCTTACTTTTAGGTGATTGGTTGGCGGTGCATTCACGAGCAACTGACAAAACTAACTATCTGTTTTTTATTGTTGGTTTATCATTTATCTCTTTTCTAACGTTTTAACTTGTATGCGTGTTGCTGCCGCTGCTGTGCGGAACACTTTTTCGGTTGATTTGTATGGGTATAACATTATTATTGAGTTCGATGTTTGGGCCATGGCATTTGTGAAAGCGTGTTGCAGATTGCTACAACCAAACATCGACCCAGAAAGTTTTTTTATTAAGTAGAACATTATTATTATTATTTGATCTAAATATAACTTAATTGATTTTTGATTCAGGTATATTACATTAATTGCCAAAGATGAATATCTATTGGAGAACATACGTGAAAATCGAGCACAATTTTATATTTTTTTACAGATATACAAAAATGTAAACTTCATATAAAGCTACCCTCTTAATTTTTTAACATAGATGATAATTGAAAAAAAATCTTTTTGTAAAAAATTAATTTGCAGTTTTTAAGTTTGGTTCTAAAATAAACAGACATTTATAAAACTTTCACAGACATGTGCACCGCGCTATACTGAAAAGAAGAAAAAATCTATGAAAGGTATTTATTTTGTAGACTTATTATTATTATAATTAATTTGTAGACTTATAATTAAAAACAAAATAATTTATAATTTATAAAGTTCAGAAGACTAGTTTAGTTGTTAATTTAACACGTAGCCGATTAGTTATCTTTTAGTTTTGAATGTACCCCTCGTACAACCACGAAGCCTGCTTTGTGTATCACAAATATATAAACATATTATATTAATGTTTATATTCGATATATTTACTTTCGACGATCGTCCGTCTATTAAGAAAAGTTATAAACAACACAATTTGTGTAGATAATAAAATAGAAAACGTATAAGATATATAGATTTCGAACGGGTTGACATAGTACTAAATACTCAGTGATAATGTAGCTTTCTAATGAAAAAAGAATTATAAAATCTATCCAGTACTTTTTGAGTTAATTCGTTACATACAAAACTTTCTTCTTTATAATATTAGCGTAGATAAGTGTTCAATTTTAATACCTACCGGTTTCACCCGTCTTTATGAATGTATGATACACATAAACTTTACTGTAGGTATATATACATCATATATGATAATCAGTTGCGTTGTTTTTAAGACATAAGCATACAAAGGTACATACAGAAGAAAGCGACTTTGTTTTATACTTTGTTATGATTAGTATAAGTTGCGTCACGAATCTTTAGCGCTGAACGAAACTTGCGCAGAAGTCAAAAATAAGGTATCGAGGGGACCGCACGGCACGCGGGCGCGTGATCGTCATGTGCGCGAGCGTTGATTGGTTGTTCCAGTCGTATTGTCTTTCTCGCACCAATACGTCAATTACGATGCGCAGCTATTCTCGTCCAGCGTTAAACATAAATGACGCGACCTATACTATGTTACTATTAATATAATATTGCTGTTTTTACAGGCGATAAAGCGTGGGCGACTTTATCAATGTGCTACATAAATCATGGTCCTATTCTAAACGGTACTATGGAGAGGCAACCAACACTTCTTTACAAGGACAGGGTATCCTTTGGAAATCATTTGGGTGAGTTGAATTTATATTAAATTATTAAGGAATTTGCGTAAATAACGTGTGATCTTGTATTACGTATGTTTACTTTTTATATCGTATTTACATTTAATTTTTGAAATATTAATTTGGAAATGAGTACGAAAGTCCTCTCCTCAAAAAACTTAGTGGTTTTACTATTATTAAAGACCAGTCACAACACAACATCATCTTATATTCCGCAATAATTACTTCCCATCATTATTATTGTGACACATCGACGAATTCAGCTTCAAAAGGTTATACTAAAAAAAGATTGCCATCTTTTGGAGGTTAAGAATTTCCTAAATAATTGTTTACTTATAAAAACCTACTTTTCTGTTGTAAATATATAATGTACTATTCCTGTGGAGAGAAAAATTGTTCATTTATATTAATTCTTAATAATCTTATAACTTTTTTATAAATTGTTAATTTAAGCCAAGATAGCCCATATGTAAATAGGAATAAGATTTATATTTTTCCTCCATAAATTGTAGAAGAAAGAATGGATTCATTTGGTTGGAGCATCGAAATAAGCAATCCTGATATGGACATAGTCATGGGCAGTCCAATACAAAGAGGTTGGTTGATAAATTTATATTAAACTAGCCTTTTTTCCGTGCCTACAAAGGCATGCATGAGCATTTCCCCACAGGATTGTTCTTGGGGGTGAGAAAGTAGGTTATGTCGGACTCAAACCGACTAAAACCCCACGGTGTTCCACTGTTCCGCGTTTAGACGGAGTCACGGGTGCTCTGGCGGACTCTTCCGCAGATATTAAACTAGCTTTTTTTGACGGGGGTAAAACCTCTTACGGATACCGCGTCCTCCTCGGGGGAGAAGGAGGCGGTTATGTCGGACTCGCCTAAAACCGGCCACTACCGACTAAAACCCACCGGTGTTCCGTCGCGCACCCTTTCGGGGGGCGGACCTGCTGAGGACGCACGAAGCAATCCGCAGGCCCGCCGAGATATAAAATAAGCTAGCTGGCCCAACCTGACTCCGTTCGCGCTGCACCTATCCTAACCAAAACCTACACTTACCATTAATTTTGCTTAAGAATCAGTAATATTCTAAAACTATAATTATGTAAATCAGATGTTATCGAGTTATGTGCTTAAAAACACTTTTTACAATTAATTTTTATATTGTAGAATGTATGAATACACTTTAATGGCATTATTTTTCCGACTACTTTGATTTTTTTCGTCAATGCGATCAGAAGTTATATTTGCCGACATACAACTGCGAGAAGAAGAAGAAATGTTGGCTATCATCAGTACTAACACTCGAAGATATAAAGCAAACGGTTTATTAAAATTCAAAACTTTGTATGTCATTGCAGGTCAAGTTTCAGTATACAATCCTTTGAAAGACAAACATCCAAAACTCATTAATAAAATAAACCCTGGAAACCCAGTCGCCCATAATTATGGTATGTTAAAATATTTTATTAAAATTTATATCGCAAAAATTAAATAATATATAATATACAAAATCCACTATTAAATGAGATTACATTATTTAAAATATTACCTATAAATAGTATGAGTATGGTACTTGTAGTGTATTTTTAAGGATCATAAAGAGCTTATATAATCTCTGACTAGATTTAAATCAAAGAGTAATTTTATAACCTTTTCATTTTCAATACATTATATACTACATGAATGTTTTAATATATTTTCGTAGTTGACTTTACAATAAAAAAGGAGATAGGAAAGTTAACATTAAATCAGCCGCTTTTAAAATTAATATATAAGTCGAGATTACGATAAATTATGAGATTAATTTTTTTAGGTTACAGCGTAGCGACTGGAAAATTTTTCACTGACGAAATGTTATATGCGATCAGTTCAACGTATGGGAATGTTGGAATCGGAATGGTAATAAAAAAAAATATATTACTTACATTAAATAAACTGTTTTTGTTTTTTATATGTATATTAGAGCAAAGTTCTGGGTAGCACTGCATTGGTTAGGCTGGCGTTTATCTTAAAATCAGGAGTTCGTTCAGCTAGTCTCACCACTTCATAGTATGAAAAAAATTTATGATTAAATCACCTATCGAGACTTATTCAAAACAATCAAAGGACTTAAGAATGAGTCTAAAATAAATGTTTTTAAAATTATGAAATATGTTAATTTAATTAAATATTTAATTAAACAACATTCATATTTGACACGATGATAAGAGTATGAAGGTTTTAATTAGTAAGTTCAAATATGTATATTTATCTTTTTTGGTAAATAAAAATTGTTTTATTGAAAGTAAATCACTTACCAATGAGATGCACTATTATATTTTATAGGTTTATACAATTAATTATTTTATACGACGCCAAGTCATTACAATTCCATAATTACGTTCTTATTTCAAATTCGCGCGCATTTATTATTTCTCTACGAATCGTCTATCCTGCCAGTACTGCCAATTGAATCATTTGAAATTGGTTTGCCACAGATAATTATATATATACGATTTTATGTTTAGTTATAATCTTTTTTTTATCATTTAATAATAACATATGTCCGGTAGTAGCGCGTCTAGAACAAAACCTGTCAAATTGAAAAAAAAAACTGATAAACACACATTTTATTGGCTTTTTGTTTGATCGTTTTATAATTAATTCATATATTTTAAGGTATACATTTTTAACAAGAAGCTAATTAACATTTATACCATAAATGGCGGTGAAGTTGGTTCCATGTTTGGAGCTACGTTATGCGCTGTGAAGTTGAATGAAAAATTAGACTCCCTTCTCGTAGGAGCACCAACATATGCCGATAATGAATATATTACTGACTCAGGTGCTGTATACGTCTATAGGCCTGATTCTTTTCAAGTAAGTATGATCTGAAGAGGTTTCATACTTTATTAAAATTAAATGCTCCCAAGCAATGTTTTGTAAAACTATTTACTGACAATTTTCTTTGGTTGGCAACCAATATTTATTTGAGTAATTACTGGAATTACTGCCGTTGCTACGGTACTTTGATTACCTACAAATAATTCATTTATGAGAATGAGGTAAACCTAAGTTTTCAGGGTAATAGATAGAGATATATCATTTATGCCAAATAGAGGTTGTCTGACCACATTTAACCTGTGTTAAGTTATAAATATCTTTAGAGTTTTTTTGCTTAGGTTTGTAAATGGCCAGAAAGTCTATTTTTCTAGAACCCCTTACGACATAGATTTATATATCGACAACGCATTTGCGTAGCATAATGCCTTGTTAAAATGTCTATAGTATTGTATTGTATACAGTACTGTATTATCTATAGTCAGCGGTGGTCACTTACCATATGGCCAAAAAAATAAGGCATAATAAAAAGGTATTAATATTAGGAACTTATTTACTAACTTAAAATACTCATTGCTCGATTAATACTGATAATTAATTGATGAGTGAAATTCATTTCCAGAGACTAGTTTTAAAAAAGGTTATAAGAGGCACGGCGGTCGGTGGCTATTTCGGACGTACAATCGCCAATTTAGGAGACATTGACAGTGATGGTTTTCATGGTATGTATTCTTCACTGTGCTATTAATAGATTTTAAGTTCATAACCGTCACTCACTTGATTCAATCTTTAAAGAAATAAGACTATTTAATAGTCAAAGATACTCAAAAACTTTAATAAATTTAACAGTAATATTTTGAAATGAACTTAGTACCAACTGTCACAATTACGCCATAAAATGAGCTGCCTCCGAATGACTGATTGTCAAAAAAATGTACCAAAAATATGCTATATAATATTTTTTTATGCAATGAAGTAGGGAGACGATCTGGACGTACTCCTGATGTTAAGAGAAACGTTAATATGTAATATTTAACCTATTTTTAATTTTCCTTTTCCAGAAGTGGCAATATCAGCACCTTATGAGAATGAAGGAGCCGGCGCCGTATATATATACTCTTCGTACGCTCTGATCAATGAACATACAACATACCGAAATAGGATAGCACCGGAGGGATTTCGTGCGTTCGGTCTTAGCGTTACAGCGATGACAGATTATAATGATAACGGATGCAATGGTGAGATTGAAACAGGATTGATATAATATCTTATGAAGATTAGAGATATTTATAATTAAATTAAAAATGATTGGAATAAATTTTGTAATCAAAATTTTGTGTTAGCTATAGAATTAATCTTTCGGATAACTGAAACCGAATTACATTAAATAAAATAATTTTAAAATGTCTGATTCTTCATATCGGATTTTAATTACGATTTTCGACGTCCTTTAATAAAAACTGAAATATTGAAACATCAAAGTAAATAAATAACAACAACTAAATGCGACTACTGAAAACCAGTAATGTTTTCAGTTC
>JADANM010001810.1:8220503-8233133 GCA_026213755.1 Eurema hecabe
AATAGTTAAATTATTGGGGAGACTGGGCAAAGTTGGATTAAAAAAATTTTTACGTGAAAAATTTAAAAGTTGTGCACTACCGCTTCTACTTTTTTATTTTAAAATAGCCAGTTTCTTATCGATAATTTTTCAGACACTGCCTTCCTTATCGGTGGCAAATTATTAATTTGTTATTTTACTATTCCGTAACGATTCAAATGTGTTACTAAAGTTAAATGTGTTACAAAAATTGTTAGATACCTGTTATCAGCTGTATAAAGCTGAGTGCCAGTGGTAAGCAGTTCCATGGGCGCTTCATCACTTTTCCGACGAACCCACGACACCTAATACAGTAGGGGTTTAGTACATACATAATATAATATAGGTGTCAATAGATAGAAAAAATATGATTTAATAAAAGAATTTGTGTTTTCTATTATGTGCAAATGAATTCTAAAAATACATAACAAGATATAAATTCACATACATTTATAGTTCTCAAGCTACAAGTACCAATCGCACTACATTCCTTTTTAACAAGCAAAAATATAATTATTCCATTTTATTTAATACTGCGTGTGCTGTGATAAAATTTTCTGTCGTAATTGATGTACAATGTACGATGGCTAATATGGCGATTAGAACTAAATTAGTTTATCTCGGGATAGGACATCGCTATATGTACGTTTGCAATTTCATTATATATATTTTAGAATCTAGAGCTATATTACTGGACCTGATTTAAGTTTTTCTAGTAATCAATTCTGTTTCCTGTACAGCTCAGTTGAATAATGATATGTTAGACTTTGAATTAACATAGATGTGATAGCAAATGAATGACAAATGTAAAAAACATACTTATTACCAGTTTATCGTGCAACGCGTCCACTTTGCAGTCCATGTAGGCTGTGGACCCCACCAGCGACTCGATCTCAGGTGCTGCTGCTACGTATATACCTTTACCATGACCGGCCCTTGGAAATATAAAGTCTTTAAATATTTATACTTCGTAATACAGTACTATATGACACTTAAAATATTAAATTAATTCCCGAATACTCAGAAAATTAAAAGTCGTAATCACGCTTCTATCATAGACTAATAGTTTGCAATATAATTTTAACTTTATTAACTTACTAGCGGTTTTCGCCCGAAAGCGCCTGCTTGCATATAAAAAATAACAAAATCCTTTCTCATAGTAAACACTTTTAAAGTAATAAAAAATAATTTAAGCTGAGAACGTAAATAATATGTAAAACATGTCTCATTTACTTCACTTGATATGAACTTAAGTTTAATTTGTATTTCAGTATTCGGGTGAAAACTGTCGACTTAATTATATATTCTGCTTGTAAAGAAGTACCCATTTGAATTAGGTGGCAAGCTGCAATACTTTTTTATTAATTTGAAACACCTAATATTTCTAAAGGTTAAGTGTTTCAAATTATTTTTATTTAATAATGAAGTTAATAGTGTTATACTTAATTAATTATGAAAATATTTAAAAAAAATATGCAATATAACTTAATCATCACCACGAGTAAATAATTTACGAGTAGATTCTCTAAAAAAATTACAACACAAAAATATGCATTTTTTTTATTATCTACTGTGAACTTAACATACTAACCCTTAGAGTTTTAAAACAAACTACAAATTGGATAAGCTAATAACACAAGCAAACTGAGTTATTTACTAAAGTCGACTTCTAATGTAATTAAACATCTGTATTCGCAAACAATTATAGCCGAGTTTAAGTAAATACTGGGTCGGACTAGTAATTAATGTTACCGTCACTTTCAACGCTAAATATTCGCGTAATTACCACTTCTAAGAAAGTGTTTCAAGTTTAATTGTTCCTTAGTATTTTGGCCATTTACACTTAATGTGTAAGATGCTTTTTTAAATAAAAAATTAATGGCTTAATCTACTTACAACGAATTATTTTATTTTGCCTCAAAATTAGTAACCGATCTTATTAGATATAAGGTTTCATTGTTTTACATAATTAAATAACGAGATATCATTCAACGACCTGTTATCACTTTCTTGTGATTAATTTAATAACATTGACTTACGTAATTCACGTATTTCGTTATAAAGTAGTCTGTGAGATATTCTTTCAAAGGCAAGTCATTATAAATAACAAAATTACCTGTCATTTCTATGCTGATGTGTACTTGAATACGTATCAAATATATAATTGAGCAAAGGAGCGCTGGACCCCGTCTCCCCTGGCTTCTTTCTCCTCTCCAACGCTACCGGAGAAGGAGTTGTCGAACTCGTCACTTCATAATACTTTCCAGTGACATTCTCATTTATCCGTATAATATCCACGCGTCTCTTTCTATGTTTCCTATCCTTATCTACGAGTGGAGTTATAGCACCGTTTAAACTTTTCGTTTCATTTGCAGTATTTTCCGTCGGTACGCCGCTGTGACAGCATTCTTGAAACTTATCAATAGGTTCCTTTAGATTAGATACGAAACTATGCATCAAGTTGAGGGAGTTATTCGAGTGAGGTTTTGTCTCATTTATAGCGGCGTGCAGCATTTGATAGAATTTGTTTATAGTTGGCGTGGAAACTTCGCGTTTTTCGTCCAGGAGTGTCGTGTCAGCGTCCGTGCCTGCAAGAAGTATCTCGTTAATTACACTTTTTGGTTATCCCACTGAATTTTTTAACTTAGTTGAATATTCGTTTCATCTATACATAAATTAATGTTATTATAGTTGTATAAAAATCGATATAAAAGAATTTGAGTCAAGAATATGAAATAAAGGTCTAAATTGTTAGATTAGTAGAATTTTATCAAACTTTAATTTAATATTTAGTAGAAAGCATCATTAAGCTATAGTATTAGTTTAAAAATGTTTCCTCATACGAAGTCAATAGGTATTTTTCTTAAGGACTTACCACGGCAAGGCAAAGCAGACAGCGCGGCCAAGAAAAGCGCCGCAGTTGCCGGCGCACACATCGCTACATCTTCAAACCATCTGAAACAATATATATACATATATATACATACAATAAACTCTAACACACACACTAAAAGAGAAAACAAGCCCTTATTACTATAACGCTTACAAATAGAATAGCTTAGGTATTTGAAAGAGCTGCTACCTGTAAAAATTTAATTCTAATCCACATTTAGCAACAATACTGCGTTTTGTAGTTTTGCTTTTTTGGTAAGTCCTCCATAGGATGGCCATTGGGCCGAGTACAGTAGGTTATGTCAAACTTCTACGAATCGAAACCCACAAGGCATCGGGTGAGAATTGCAAACACCTGCTTTCGCTAAAACTGTATTTTCTACTTATTCTTTTCTCTTTCGCTACTTTTCTAAATATAAAAAGTCTTTTACGATTATGAAGAAACAGCAGTCATTGACGTTGATGAATAAAGATAAGGCGGGGATGTATTGTTCGAAATAAATTACAAATTCATTTCTTCCGGACAAAGCGTTCAACCCCGTCGTTCAATTTGGAAACCGATTCGAATATTAATTAAAAAATTACCGTCAAGAGCGGTCAATTCTGACATCTTTATGATGATTATGTGAATGCTATTATGAGCTCACAATTGCTTGATTCCTCATTATTTTTAACGAGTCGATTATTGTTTTCAATACGAAATTGATTGGATCGTTTGTTATGTAATACAGAATGGAATAAATTTTATAGCCAATGTTGATTTTATAAATTACAAAAGAGCTTGGTTAAACTGATTTTAACGCGGTAATACTGATTGAATAAAGGTTTTATTTTGATGTTACTAGTTAATATTTGTTTTTTAATTAAAATATTAAGTTCATAACTTTAAAAGCCTTTTTAAAATTGGATGATGTCTCGTCAAAAACTGTAAGCGTATGTTTTTGTGAATAAATAAAGGAACACTTTTTTACGTCATGGTATTACAATACAAATTGTGAACCACAGATTCGGAAAGCAGTCTCTTCAGAAAAGAACCAGTTATAAGGAAATTTAAGATTTATTTCACGTAAAATTAATTTAATACACCATTTGTAACATTCAGTAACACATTGGAGCGAAAAGAAGTTAAATATTAAATGACAGGCAAAGCTCGGCCCAATTTACCAATGGCGCCATTTCCTTGCATCGAATTTGGTATAGAAAATAGCTCATTCAATGTAAAATTTTAAATTATCCTTCTTATACATTTTCTGAAAATCTCAATTCATTAAACATTTTAAATAATATGCAGTACATTATGGCACTTGTTTGAATTACATCTTATTTATTAAGATCTATCGTCAATTTTCGACCATGGTCTATGTCCTTGCAGAAAAACTGGAGCCAAAAAAAATTTCAAAGCATCAGCGTCATATATTCGTTTTTTCTTCTATCCCTTGTGTCTCTCTTTAATAGAGAAAGAGATTTTATTAAAGAGAAGGTCAGTAAATGTCCGACAATGCTTTTGCCAAGCATCTGCCTAATGGGTCAGTTCAATAAGTCACTTCAGTCAGGTCGATCAGTTCTATACAAATAAATACCTTTCAAATATAATTAAATAATAATATGCCTTTAATACACTATCTAAAAAATTCCAACAGCTATATAACACAATAATGTCCTGATTTCTTCAAAACCTATAGAATCAAACACATTTTGAGTACGTTAGAAAGTTAGTAATACTAATACACACTCATATACTGAACATATCTTTTGGGGCTATTTCAAAGCGATAAAGAGCTTAGAATGGCACGTGCATTAAGATCATTCGTAGGCTATATCTCACGTCGCTTGCAGCTTTCGCTGGACATTCAATTCTAAAGTTCAGCCCCTATCAGGTTAGGTAGGCTTTAAATATATTAATGTCTCGTTAAGGCATTCAATATTTTGCTTTTGAAATCAAATGTGCTTGTATTTTAAGCTACGTATTTAAGCTACAATTCTGAATCTTTATTGTATTAAAAAAACAATAATGTACTACTGGTACAAAAAGCTGGTTTCTGTTTCGCTAACTTCTGATTCGCGAAGTAACTTTGACAGCTCTTTTAAAAATAATACGGTACATATGAAATTTAATGTACACAAAAACAGAAACCTATATTCACACATAAAGGGATCCACTGGCCTTTGACCGTTGACAATTTACTTCATTTTATATTCGATGAAAATTATTTTTGTTCCTCGAATACTACAATACAAGCAAACGAAACATATTTCTGCGTAGCAATTTTGTACTGAAAAACATGAATGGTTTAAAACATAAGACAATATTTTTTAACGAAACTTGTAAAAAAATAAAAAATGTTTTAATGTAATGCCGTTTATATAAAATGCAACATTTTGCGAAACTATTTTACATTGTAATTTGTAACAGATTCACTTCGATAGATCGTATCAAGGAATCATGCGTTACATTGCAATCAAATTGTTAAAATCTAACGGGAGTTATTATTATCTATCAGTACTTAAAATTTTACGGTTACAAAGACGAAACAAACACGTTATTTTAAAAAGGTTAATACCGCCGTGGTGACCAATAATTGCAAGTTTCGAAACAGAAATAAAACAAGTATTTATGGTTATAGATGATAATAAAATATTTATTACTTAATTCCAGTGAGAATATCTCGATGTTGAGTCTCAGAAAGAGAGATAATCTCACAAGGCATAATAAAGCTTTATATATTATCCGCGTTTTAAAATTTTATTAGTTGGTTTAAAATGTATTGTTCTATTTATTTGTGAAAATATCAAATTTATATTAAAAGTAATATCTTTTTAGCTGGTTTAGAGGTTTTAGATTATGATCGGTGTCCAAAAGGACCCCTCCTTCTTATTCCGTTCCTTATTATTTAAGTATGAGATTTCGACTTTTCTAATTATTGCGGGTGAACTTTATCAATTAATTAGGTATATTAATAAGCTTTTATATCGAGAAATTATTTACAATATTTATATTTAAATATAGAAAAAAAAGAAAGAAATTAATTGGCTTCTATCGTCATTGTGGTTTCATCTTAAGTCCCGCTAAGTGGCGCTTTAATCTGAGAGATAAAATGTTCAATTGTTTACACAATCAAGTACATTTCTGAATGCTCGCAAATAAATCTTCCGATACAAAGGCTGTCGCTATCGTTGAATCACGTCGTGGATCTTAGGGCTTTTTGTGAGGAAAGGGTAAAGTCATGAGCACTCTACGTGACAGTTAGCTGTTACGTCACTCGAAAATGTTCATTAAACTACTTACAAAGGTAAGATAAACATTAGAATAAAAGAAAAAGAAGTTGAAACTAATTGGGTACATTAAAAAAAATAATATTGCAATTCAAAACCATATTTTGATATAATTATTTCTTTTGGTAATCGATTGTGTTGTAGTAAATATTTTTAGACATTATCATATAGCGAGAATGATTGTTTTTTTTCTTCTTAAATTTAAATTGAAATTCTTGTATCAATAATTCTAAGTATGTATTAGGTACTTTACTTATATATTAATTTATATTCTTAACTTATAAATAATAAGTCAGAGTAAATTATAGTTGTCTTGCGTGATATCAAGCTATTAAGCCATGTGTTAATACTAACGGTATTCATATATACATTTACGTACTTATATTAACTGATTGACTTAGTACATCTTTCTCTTTTAAAACTATAATACACCTTTAAGATTTTATAGATTATGTGGTCTATTCAAAAACTTTTTATGAATTTTATTGCATACAATGATGAAGGCCTTTTTTCGACTATGTATATACTTTCATATACCTATTAATAAAAGAAATAAAACAAAAAAATATGTAGGCTTTTAACCACGAGAAGGGTAAATGAAAGAATAACGATTGGGCGATCGTGACAGCTGGTTGCTACGTCGTGCGTTAATGCTACGGGAACCGTAAATGAAACGGTCAAGTAAAAAAGGGAAAACAGAAGAAGAGCATACCGACATAATTCGGCCTTATTACTATCAGTGATTTCTTACAGGCAACTTATGTAGGAAAGGATGAGCTATAAAAAACACGTGGTGTTATTAAGAAAAACATACTAAAGGTAAGAAAATATTTACTGTCTTCTATAATAAGGTAATTGTGATAATAAAAAATATAATTTTGTAAATTTTGAAGAATAGAACAAAGTGGATTATCAACTTTCTCATAAAGGTTTAATACCTTTATTTTACTTAGGTTTAATGAGTATTATTGCATAGTTTTATACTATACACCGTCTCTTTCTTCTATCTCTGTGTGCTTAAATCTTTGTAACAAAAAAAATCTTGTTTCTTTTATTAGATAGATTTATTCAAGAGTAAGGTTTTTTTATATATAATAGAATACATGCATCAATGCGGGTAAAGGGGGGCGAGGATTATTATTAATTTATAATTTCTATTTACATAACAACGTTAGGTAAAAGTAAATTAAGAAAAATATTATAAATGCCAATACATATTATGTATGAAGCTCTGAGCACTTCAAGTGCCTAACATTATATCCCAGAGATAAGGATTGTAATCTCTTGGCAAAGTTCCTTCGAATGCAGTCAAAGCTGGGCTTTAGCACTCCACATGGTCATATCATGTTGTAGAAAATATTATTTCTGAAAACCTTATCCTTTATATTTCATAAATTAATACAAAATACTTTTGTACTTGCTCGTGGGAAGTATTAATTGATAGATAATTTTAAACATTACATTTTACATATTTATTATTTATGGACCGTTTTTTTATCAAGCAATAAGATATTGGTTAATTTCTTATAGGCAAGCTATT
The DNA here is from genome assembly GCA_026213755.1 of Eurema hecabe. NCBI lineage: Eukaryota > Metazoa > Arthropoda > Insecta > Lepidoptera > Pieridae > Terias > Terias hecabe. The sequence goes on from JADANM010001810.1 coordinate 8,228,227, forward strand.
GTGTATAGTATATACCTTTAAAGAAAGAATCCTTTCTTGAATGCAAAGAAAATTAAAGACGTGTGGCATAGGGGAATTTTACATAACGCTTTTTTCGTAGAAGCCTTACGTATGACAAACTACAAGGCGAATCGCATTCCTATTTTTTCTGCATCTCTTTGTTCATATATAACCTAACGACTATTTTGACTCACCATTCTATAATTTTAATAAAGATTAGTGATTGAAGAAAAAGGCAAGAGTTTTGTACCAAATCGATATACTATACTACTCTATTTTCCACATTTATTATCGTCTTCAATACTATAAGACACATAACAAGAAAATAACCTTAAAAATTAAACATAAGCCTTACGAGTAAATTTGATTCTTGATTAAGTCTCGGTCAATATTCAAAGAATCAACGAAAGTCTATCGAAAAGTTAGCAACGTGGAAAAAGGTTTTACAGTTCAATAAGTTAGATTCGTTCTCACAAGAGAACCGTTTGATTTCGAATCTTGATATAAAACTGAGATTTCTAGAACATTCTTTTCGACATTATTTCTTCGTATCTCTAGTAATATTATAAACGGGGTAAAATGAGGGTTTGTGAGTTTGACACATTTCTATTTGAATCGATTAAACCTATTTTGATAACTCTTTTAATTATAGAAACATTAAAATCGCAAAAATATAAAAAATGGCATTGAATTTTTCATAAGCCCGCCCACACGTCAGTTTTCAAAATACTTACTATAAATCTTTTTTGTTAATTATATATATGTAACTATGCATTTTTATGTTATGACAATAAATTAAATTTCTTATAAAACTATTTTATTAAATTCCTTACCACAATCAAGATGTTGGATTTAAATGTGTGATTCAAATGAATGTACCAATATATTTTTCATTATACATTGAGTAATAATGACAATCCGTGTTTTTTATCTGTGTAACAATCTGCAAAACATTGTTTCCCGCATTTTTTACCAATTTTAAGAATTGGTTCGTTATTCGTTTGAATTTATATTCCATTGGTACCATTGGACTCACGGAAGCACTGTCCAATGTCCATATCACAAAGAAGTGAACGGACGTTTCTTTTGTTCTACTAAACGATACATTTCATTGCTTCGGACAAGATGGAAGCTTTAAAACAGTGAGCGAAAAGTTTCCTAGGACGTGTCAAGGTTTAACCGTTTTTGATAGCAAATCGCATTCTTCTTTTTATTAATTATACATTTTTTGCACACCTTTCGATACTAGATTTAAGTGTGTAAAATTTAGCTTCGTCTAAGCGTAATTAAGAATAAAAGATTGTTGTAATATGATTAATACTAAAACGAAATCAAAAATGATTAATAGTGTTTATTAAAAGCTAAATCGGCAGATTTCGTTTAACATAAATCACTAAATATAAAACACTAAATTTTATTTTTACAAGTTTACAAGTTTAAAAATACATTACATATTCAAAAATATAATTAACTTATTATAGTTTAGGTTCGCTGGGTCCTGTTTTAGTTACAAAACTGTGTTACAGATGTAACCAGCGCCTAACTTAATACAATATTGTGTGTGAGTGGTGTTTGTGTGTATATACTACATAATAATAAACATGTAATTAATAAAAATCCTCAATGTACGTTCTAGCATTAGAATGCATTAAATGCATACATTAAGTTGAACTTTTCAATACGGACCCCGTAGTGACGTAATACTTACGACGTAATTCAATACGTATTTCGACGGCATAAATACCTCATTTGAAAGTGTAACTGCATTCAATTCACAGCATAAATGCTATCACAAAATATGAATGTCTTTATAAATGCATATAATTAATTCATTAATCTTGTCTATCTTTTCATTTAGGAGAAACACATTACGCGTGCAAAATAAATGTCCGACTCCATTTATGTGATGAATATTTATGCTGAGTCCGCATTTTTATAAAATAATCTAGCTCGCAAATAGAAATGTATGCGAATAAAACTATTTTATGCTTTAGAACCGTTTTTTCTTTGTTTTTCAATCGTGAATATTCAAACAAAACAGTGGGTAATGTTATAAAATACGGTATTGTGATGGCCTTTCAATTTCCGTTGATAGTCGCTTTATAACCATAGATAATTTATTTATTTCGTTAGAGTTGTTGGGATATGTCGTATTTAGGATGATATCAGTCCTTTTAGAGGACAATAATTTGAAAAACTAAAGGAAAATTACGTACCTACCAAATAGATATAACTTTTAAAAATATGGCGTCTATTTGTCCTCTTCCTTGCCGTGCTAAAATTAAAAACAAGATTAGGCTTAGATCTTTAAAACTAAGCAACGAATTTGATGCGGTTTTTTTAATAGATATAGTGATTCTTAAGAAAGGTGTATATGTATAATACATGCATAATATATTCGAGCGAAGCCGGGGCGGGTCGCTAGTAGTCTATATTAAATGAAGATGAAGAACTTAATTTTCTTATAAAAGCTGATCTTGATTGATAAGAGTAAAACCACTCAGCAAAACTAGTTTTATACATAAGAGCGGCACCAGCGCCTATAACAATATACAAGCAATATCGGTATATTCGGATAAAGTATACAAGAGAAATACGCTAGAAAAATATCCGAAACAAATGTATCCATTATTTTTTGGACGTCCACAAATATTGACTTTACGCGGAAAGGTCGGAGCCCGAGGTTTTCTCACAAATCATTATCGTGTTATGGGTAATTTGTCATTTCGTGAGTAACTTTACTAATGCCCTGGTAATAACTTCATGTAACACATTAGTTTTTATGTTATTGCTCTATTTATCTTAATTGTTCTATTACATTTATATTTCATTGAATACATTTAAAATATTATTTGTGTACAGATACATATACAAAAAGGTAGCTTAATCGCCAGGTAGTGATTTCTTTCATGCATTCCATTTGAAGTAGAAGTATTTTTTTATAATATGAAGAGGGGAGACGAGCTGGACGCAGTGCTACCCGGAACTTTGCTATAAAGCCCAACTCCGGGCAGGGGTACACTACACCGACGCTCCCCACTTAAAAAACAGTTTGATAGTTTTCCGTGTTATTTAGAAAATATAAGTCTAATACCATACGTAATTTAACCTCAACGAATTTACAGCTAATCTAATCTCAAACATAATAACCAAAACCATTGCCTCTAAAGTATCACTAAGGGTCCGGCAGTCCTTCTAAAATTAATCTGCTTATACGGCATAAGACGAATCGCGCACATTATGCATACGAATGAGTTAACTCGTAAGTGGGTTAGAATTTTCAAGTACATGTATATAAACTAGGTGTCCTGCTTCGCCGAGATAAGCTGGTTTGAATGCTAACTGTTCGCCCGACGTCTCAATGTTTGGAATTCCAATTCGCACCGTGCCAGTCCTGTCCTCGTTACTGGGACGTAGTTATTGTACAGACTGAGAACGAATTTTAGTTAACCATGAAGTTATTTTTGTAATTCTTCTTCCAAAGGTTCAAATAAAAGGTTTGTACAATAATATGACGAGCTGTTTTTTAAATGCCTACTGTTAGTCTTTAGAATCCCAACTCATAACGGACGAGTCCTACCTATCCCAATCGGAACCGAGAAGCAAATTTTGAGGGAAAATTTTAGTTAGGATTGAAGTTACCACAAATTAATTATTTATAAGAGGTTATGCCCTGTTTATCTAAATAGACATAGTATTGTATATTTCAAAAGATCAACAAATAGAAGCAGAATTATTTTCGGAATACTTATGTTATTTCTCTCTATTACTCTGTCTTACTGATTAATTGTTCTTCAAACAATCCAACGAACACAACGTCGATATAATTTTTAGCGTCGTATTCTGTAACGTTTTTCCACTCAATACATTACAATTTCATCACTTGAGCTTAATGGATAAGATCGATCATTTTTATCTTGAATAGAATATTTAACATCCTGCGTGTTTAAAACCGTTCGAATTGTGAAAGATTTGAATAAATAATACAGTGTATAGGTAAATAAAAAATCCAGGTTCTATTGTAGGTCGTACATATTGGGAAATACGGTTGCCTTCCATTGTACTGGATCGATCCACATAATGAGTGATTGTGTTGCGTTCGGAACGAGTTCTCGAACAAAAGTGTTACAGTACACTGTTCGTTTGTTGTTGAACTGCGAATGAAAAGTCACCTGGACTCTGTTGTTTATGTGACCGGCAGTTTTAGTTGGTTTTGTTTTGTATAGAAAATTTGAGTCAAAGAAAAGGTCAAGAATGTTTCATTGCATTTATTTATTTAAAAAAATCATATCTCATCAAATTATATTCCTATTTTTATAAAGCTTATAAACTTATGAGTTAGTCACACTATTGTGAAAATATTTAATTTTGGAAATCTTAATAAATGTTAAATATAGTGTAAAAATAACGTGACTATAGAGACTTCTAAACATCCGCTCTTAGAATTAATTCCGATCATATTGCATCAGCCCATATTGTATCTTCCAAATATCTGTTAATTTATCTTATTATTTAATATTGTATTTTCTTTTAAACTAACCGTTTAGCGAATCTTATTAGACATCTATACCTTCATAATTGGATCACACCCACGATCAATGTTCAATATTGTTCATAGTTTTACCTTCTATAGCTATAAAGAACAACAGAGTTACGACCAATTTATACTTCGTAAAGAACGTACCAATATTCCGGCTATTTGATTCTAAATCGTATGCCAAAGGAATAAGGCTGAAAATCGTTTACCAGAACGCAGTATCATCATATTCCCTTATGAAATTATGGTTATTAGCCATAAATATGGCTATGAAAGACGCTATGATAGTTTGACGATTACGACTTGACGCTGCGCCAATGGAATTATCGCATTATTACAAGAAACAAGGAGTTTCAATACTCTTCTTGGC
>JADANM010001810.1:8247008-8268686 GCA_026213755.1 Eurema hecabe
CTGATAATTTATGGTGCGTCCAACCAGCAACCAGCGTTTATTTAAATTATGAAATAGTTGGATCTATTCTTATCTATGTCTGATAACAAATACTGCTACTAAATGGTTTGTGAATCATGGACTTTTTTAATTATATACTTCAAATTTCCCATATTATTTTTTAATTGATTTTGGAGATTTTCATATAAATTTTTCATGCTTCTGAAAGGCAAAATTTACATACAAACTCTAAGTTTTAGTCGCCTAAATCCGCCTAACGTAGTCTAAAATAGTCTAGGTGTTTAGTAGTCTAAAATCCGCCATCATCCTAAAAATTACAGCTGATATCTTAAAACCAAGGATTCATTCATTCAACATTCTTTTGGAACTAACAAAACAATGTTATTTACAAAACTGATTCGGTTGTTTATCGCACAGGGCACAATACACGGTAAATCCAAACCAATGTTCGCTAAAGTTCCACCGTAAAGTTCTAAGAAAAATTGTGAGACGCACCCGCCTTCCGTTACATTAACTAATTCGTTAGCGCAGACGGATTGTCTCTATTTCCCACTTTTCTTAGTTTAAATCAAACTGGGTTAATTAAAAAATAAATTACAGTACTTCCAGACCAGTTAGTGTAAGTCGCTCGTTTTGTTTTAAAAATGGCCGCTTGAAATATTACAGAATTAATCCGGAAATCTTATTAATTTGGTAATTTAAGATGTTTTTTGCCAGCCAAGCTGTGTGAAGAAGGTTTACAAGCTCTGTTTTTAAATTTATAAACGTACTGGGAGGTGTAAAATAAACAACCTAAGTACCTAACTTATAAAAGATGAAAAATATTTTATAACAATTATTTTAGAACGTAACAATGAATATGATTAAGATTTATATCTATAAATAATTTAATTTCTATGTATTGGTAGCTTTTTGGTTTAAGTTTTGAAGCCATTTATTATAAGTATTTAGACAACAATTTATTAACGTAGATTTCAATTATTCTATATTTATAGAGTAACTTTTAGCAGCAACATTATTCGTCTGCGTGTTGCGTGTCATAGAGAATAAAGACGTGCTTTTACACGTCTTACATATATACAGTTTTGGCTTCCCTTACGGTGGACCGATTATTACGGAATTTATCTATGGTTTTACATATTAACACATAGAATATATGGTGGAATAGATGGTATAAATATAATCCTTCCTAATATTATAAATGCGAAAGAAATTCTGCCTGTCTGTCTGTCTTTCCATCGAACCGATTAGAACAAAGATAGTCCAAAGCCTGGATGGACATAGGCTACTTTTTTTTAACTCAACTCCCAAAAGTTTGGGCGAGGGGTTGCAACTTTTTATAATTTCACGCTTTCACGGCTAAACCACTGAACCGATTGTAGTGAAATTTGGTACACAGTTGGTCTAGAGCCTGAGATAAAACATAGGCTACTTATTAACTGGAAAAAGGATTTCCCCCTTGGGAAGGGGGTGTCAAAGTTTATATGAAAGTCGACGCGGACGGAGTCGCGGGCAACAGCTTGTTGATATATATACAAGCAAGGATGTACCAGTCAAGTTCAAACTTTCCGCGCCATAAAACCGGCGCTCACGTAAAAATTTCGTTAAAAATTTCACCCATTAGTAGGGTCTAAGAGGCGCTGTGAAAGGGAACATGATTTATGCATGGTGTGTGTTCAGCACATTTGCACGTAAGAAGTCGGTTTTTACTCGAAAACTTTGTACTGCGAAATATATAGTATTTTTAAGGAGTATAGCTTTTATGAAGTATATACGTGTTGCCTTTTAAATACACTCAATCTTGTTTTCTAATTTTAAGTACAATCATCTACAAATGCGAATAAACACATTTAAACTGTCTTTGCATATTTCATTCGTGCTTCTTGTATTTTGAAAATTAACTACTCATGATCTATTTATAGACGAATTAGAATTAAAATGTTTTTTAATTTGCTAATTTCCTTTTGTAGTTCATTGTACTTTACTGATAGAGTGTAACATTAAGTTCACTTAAATATTCTTAAGATAAGAAAACAAACCTTAAATTAATGTTCACTTTCAGCTTTGAAATTAATTTAATTAAAGTTTGTTTTGCTAAGATGATGTTTAAATCATCATCCTTAAGTTATATTATATAGAGATTTTTTTATCTATTCTTCGCCTCTTCATAATTCTTAACCTTTAAGTGTGGACGTGGAGTCTCACAGGCTCCACGAGGTTTTCGATTTCTTAGTTTTACCTACATCCTCCCACTCCCCGCGATTAAGCGTCTCAGTAGCTTTTGTTTTCGTTGTAAGACTACCAACGAGGGAGAAGGTTGCGTCCTTTGTTGCATATCACATCAGTAATGACCATCTAAACATTGAACGGAGCCTGTCAGGCTACACGTCCATTGTTGCCCTATGATATAAGTTATAAGGGTAATTATGTTTCTTTCATTTTTTTGTAATACAAAATGTCAAAAACCAATAAAGCCGGTAGTTCTAAATTAAAATAAAACATCTACGAGTTTCGTTCAGGGCCCTACAAAAAAAATCGTGTAGTAGACCCATCTTTCAAAAAATAAGTGAATGACTTGTTGTTAGCTTCTGATCAGTCTGACAATGAAAAGAATATTGAAGATTTTATTGTATTGAAGCCAAGCTGATACAAAATCATGAAAGTGACAATGATGAAGATCAGGACCAGGACCAACGCCAGAATGTGAACCTAAGAGTATAATGGGGTAGTGACAGCTCGGACAATATTCCAACATCGGTGTTAGTGAGAATTGACTATTACTACGGCAAAAATAGGTATAAATGGGCCAAGACACCATGTATATGTGATATGAATACACTATTACCAAGCTGATGAGGCCGATTAAGATAGAGAGCTGTGATTGACCATGACTTGATTTTTGGGTAGTGACATGGTTTCAGAAGATGTCCTGGATCAAAAAACCAGTCAAAGAACCAAAAGAGCATTTAGAAAATGTCACGCAAAGAAACATAGGAATACTATCCATGTTTGTGTCGGATGCAACAAAGCTGTACACATGGGTTTGTTCTCCAATGTTCTAGACCTTAGTGCTCTGATTTCCAATAAATTAACGTTATTCGACTGTTGCCAAAATTTTTAATATTTGTTATCTGAAGTAGGTACTTTATGTTTTTAGTTTCTTATATCTTATATTTTGAGAAAAGAAGACTAATTTTGTTATAGGAATAATTTTGGCTGTTTTAATACCTAAAAATATAACCTAAGTAGATTTTGACTGAAAAGTGACATAATTTTAGAATTTTCGAATTTCTTTACTTTTTGAAATAAAAGTTGATTATAAAATCACGTTATTTTATTGATAAATATCATAACAATGATATTCTATCAGTTTTAAAGCGATCCTATATCAAATTCCTAAAAAAAAATCTAGTGCATATAGAAGCCTGTGAGACTCCACGTCCACAGTTGTGTTAAGAAAATATGACGTCCATACTTAAAGGTTAAGATTCTATTGTATGTCTTAGTTACCGCCCTCGATACTCATATCCCGTAAAATATCAGATGTCACCAATATTTGACCAATCCTGATTGATCACGTAAGTGAACGATAATAATAATTTAATCAATTGATGGCTTTGATACAATAACTTGTCTTTTATAAAGAACTTTAATAAAAACTCATAAAATTATATAGTTTTTATCAATGTTCGTAGATGAAGATTCGGTTTTAAAAACCCACGAACCGAATATAATCAAGTGTATATTTTCAAACGTGCTGTATTAAATAACTGAGTGTATTTTCAACATTCGAAATAAGATCTAGCTAAAAGTTTGTTACTTGCTCAACCAGGATCTGTCAGGATTAACTTTCAATATTTTACGTAGAGAACCTGACTATTCATTATTGAAGTGTCGAGAAAGATCGAAAAATTATAGCGTGTAGATTTTCTTACTAAAATAGAAAAAAATCAAACATTGCTAAAAACCATTGCCTACAAAAATAGTTTCTTCAAAATGTCCACCTCTCATTTAATTAGGTAATTTTACTAACATAAAAAAATTAAAATAATTTATCAAAATATTTATTTCTGATTGACGCGAAAATTGGTACATCCTTTCGCAAAATTTAAATATAAGGTTATTATTAAAGTGTAAACAGCAACCAGTTTTCCGAAGCGTTAATTGCCCGTTACCCAAGATGTTAATGGTTCAATAAATAATTGACCCTTGTGAGCTCTTGCTGAAACGTTGATAAGGAAAATAACTGAGACTATTTCGGTGTGCTGACATCACCCACTTTACCAGAAATTGCTGAAATTCGTTTAATGATATATTATATACTTTACGTTTGTATTTCTTAACGCTCGTGGGACAGTGACCTTTTTCTTGTATAAATATTATAATAGTCGAGTTTTTTGTTTATATTAACTATTGTATGTTCTTATTTTAAAAAGAGCGACTATCAGAGTTTCTTGCCGGTTCTTCTCTGTAGAAACTGCCTTCCGAACCGGTGGTAAATGGTTTGTAATGTTTTGACTTTGACTTTGCATAGTTATGTATTTTCATTTGTTATTTCATTGTTTTGATGATAGAATAAAATATATCGAAAACTGCCAAAATTTGGAATGCCCAATCATTCCAAATCTGGGATGGTCTTCCCCTAAGCCTACGAGTATGATATGGTTACTTTCAAATCAAGACTAGTTTCTTCTAGGTGAGCCCGTTGTATCTTCTTCAATATCACTTACCAGCAAGTAACCTGTGGTCAAGTGCTCGCCTTTCACGATATAAAGAAATTTATTTATACAATTTTTATTCAACGCCAAGTTTAAAAATTTACACCGATACACTTTATTTTAAAAATACAGACTTTAATAGAATTTATTTTAAATGAATATTGAATGATTACGTTTAATTTTTCTTGTTTTAAATACTATAAACATGCCTACCCCGCAAAATCGCAAGAATATGTCATTATACATGTATACGATGATACATACAATTATCCATCCCATACTGTTTAATTTAACTTGAAAAATCATATCAAGCGAATGTAAGCAATTTTCGCCATAAGTCATGTGGGTTCAACATTTACATCAAAGTCATTAAGTGCTCACACAAACAAAAGTTAATGGAAGCGAATACAATTTGTTTGCTCGTCTCAACAAATTGAGTTAAGACGCAAACACAGTAATCCTTCAACCCAGTTCTTGGAATAAACACGTTTTCAGTTCAATTTTGATATTATTTTATTAATTTTGGAGATAGAAACATTTCAATTGTTGGGTTGAGATCTTATCAAAAAACTTGTATTTTTTTGTTTGATGGCGGGTAATTGAGTATGAGGTTCGTCTGATAATGGGGACCCATGAAAAGTCACAAGTAACTAAAGTTAAAACTAATTGTCTCTAAAGCGCCTTGCCTTCGAAAACGGTAAAAGAAGAGGATTTGTGGCAAAAGGAAGTAAAAGATGGGATAAAAATAGGCGGGAAGGGAAAAATGTACCTCTAGTACTCCCAGTTCCTGAACGAAACGCAGTGAAATCTCTGATGAAATGCTGTGGCAATTCAAGTAATGACCTGACAGGGGTTTTTCTGTCAGAGTATGGTAATAACGTCACTCTTTATTTCGCTACCTTCATACCTACAAATACTTAAATAGTTTAAAAAAAATCACTACATTCTAATCATAACACTTAATCTGCTGAATTTGATTTAAAAAAAAAACCTAAAAAAACAGCAAGCTACCACATCCTTCAAGGCGAATAGAACTGAATTTGATTAAGTTTTAGTAATTTATTACCTATAAATGAGCAGATTCAGATTTTTTTCATTTAAATTTTTATTAGGGTACTAAAAATACATTTACAAAAATCAAGTATTTTAATAAATCTTTATTTATTTTTATTCACAACCATACTTTACTACAGATAACATTAAACATACATCAATTTCGATCATACGTCGTTATGTGCTCTCACCATACAAAGGTCTTTTCTGCACGACTTAACAAATTGAGTTAAGATAGTTTCAGAATTCAGTTCAGTTCTGGAATGAACATGTATTTCAGTGGCTTATGTTTACTCTTGGTATTAGCTATTCCACACTTACATATACATTATACACTTCTATACTATTGTACAAAAATGTTGCAATATTTTAGCGTTGAATGAAATCTATAATTATTATTATTATACTCAGAAGACCAGTTCTCGTCGGTATCGTGGTAGTGCTACCTACTGTCTAACTGTCTTTTTCTTAAGGTTGATGAGTTCGAACTGGAAAAATACTTTAGTAATTTACTTTTGTATTTTCTGGTGTATGAATGTTGCTACATGTATTATATGTAATGTCGGGTGTATGGTGTATGTATGTAGTTAGAAAAGAAAGATAGTTATCAAGATAACGTTGTATTAATATAAGCATTTTATTATTTTTATTATGCCCAAAAAAGTGGGCACGGATCCGCTAGTTTTTATAAATTTGTGTGCATGTCGTGGACGCCTATCAGTGTGGCTGCATTCTATTGCTTTATATAATTTTTTTTTATGTGGTAATTGTTGAATAAATTTACGCCATGTTGGCGTTTAGGGAACAAAATAAATAAATAAAAATAAATTATTATATACAGATACATCAATGGCATGTTAAATTGTTTAATCTTCAAATTCCAATGCTGTATATACTTATATATACACTTATATAAGTTATAACTATATATATACTTATATATATAGTTATAACTTTCTTATTCGTAGACAACAGATCCACAAATAAAAGAAACCATAACAGAGCATTAAAGATGTACAAATACCAAATGAATATAGAGACATACGAAATTGTTTGTTTTTTATAAGCCGATTCAATGCGGATTCTTCCCTAGAACGGAATACCGGTGGGAATGGAAAAAGCGTTTCAATTTGTGATGTATGTATTTCTTTATTTCTATTTCTCAGAGGATTGCAGCTCATTCCGACAAACTAATCGAAAACCTACTTTTTGTCGAACGGAATCGAAATGCAGGAACGCCCCGACGGCGTCCGACAAACTTGTTACTAAAGTAAGTGCTGTTTAAAAATTTAATGCTTGCTCTCGGTTTGATAATTGGATTTGGTTTGAGAATAAATTATAGGACACAATGAGTTTTTATCTAACTTTGTACGCTACAATTCTCCGGTAAAGTAAGCCCTTGCATTTCGTTGGTTTGTTTTTGAAAGAATATAAAGCGATTTTAAAACAGCATCAGGAAAATTCATATCCCTTTTATTTATGTATTATTGGTAACATAAAAAATAATAATAACATTATCTTAGTTTATAAATTAGTCATTAGCGGCCTTATCACATGGTGATTATACTTTTATATTATTCCAGTAATGTGTTCCGATCTATGATACCTTGGGGCTTTAGTAACAAGCACCTATTGTGTAACGTAACCCCATCATATGGTATTGCTTTTTTTCCTTGTTACTTTATGACAGCCTTTATTCATCGAGAAATACTGGAGATATTTTCCATTTTTATCAAACGAGCTTTATAACGTTTTTAATGCATTTAAAACAGTTGCATATCGAATACATTAAAGCAGATGGATGAAAATAATTATCAAGTTAGTAAAAACTATTGTAATATTAGTTAAGTAGCGGAACCTCCTCGGTTTATTACAATGTTTAAATTCAAACTTAAAAGAATTGTGTTTTTTTTTTCATTTATCAGTTGCTATAAAAAATTTCAACATTGTGAAAATAACGATACCTATCGGATAATTTCTATTCAAGCTGAATAAACGTTGTTCTGATACTCTGAAGTTTTACTTATTAAGAACCTTAAAAAGAGCCATCATGAAGCAAACAATCATTAACTCGGCATCACTACAACTACTACGACGTCACTCTCCGCGACATACACATTATATAATATATTTATTCTTCTTTGAAATTATTAGGTTTCAAGGAAACTCAACGAGATACTGAAGCGAAAAAATCATTTGTCATTTTTCTTATTAAAACTAAATGCTGTAACTGTAGACAAAACCCTGGCACTAAATCTTAAAGACCATTTGTTCTAGATCTTTCGAGAACCAAATACTTCTAGGCACATTAAACAGGGCTGCGACACTAAAATCTAAAGATAAACGCTCGGTAAGTATATCATTAACATATGTAAGCACTAAAGAATAAGTTTGCATGTTAATGGCCTCATTACATCGCTGCATCGTATGCTATGTTCGCATTGTACTAAACCTCTTTGCATTGTTCTGTCTTATGTATGTATGAACTAGCTATTTCATTATTATTTTTTTATATTTAATTTTATGAAAATCTATACACACGTTAATTAATTTATATTGCCCGCGACTCCCACCACTACCACCTTTCCACCATTGGGGTTTGTTTTTTTTATCATTAAATATAAATGGGACCACCCTTGAGGTACCCTATACGCTGAAAAAAGATTTATTCATATCGGTTCATAATTGGCATAGTTATCGCGTAACAAACATAGAAAAAAAACATACGGGTCGAATTGAGAACCTCCTCCTTTTTTTGAAGTCGGTTAAAACCAGTAACAATCAATTCTGCCTCAACACTATTCAGGTCAACGAACTGCTTAAAAGAAGTGAAAACTAAGTTCGTAGCGTTCAGTATGTTAATTAAGTTTCGTGATTGGTGAAATTTACGGCAGCCTGCCAATACTTATTGTGTTGGAGATTTACTGTCGATATATCATGGGCACAAAGGTGGTGTAACAATGATCCCTTCGTAACTAACTTGTGGTAATAGTTTTGAGTCTTGGAGAGGTCGCGATTTATAAAACATCCCATGTTTTATTATTAATTTTATTTGCGTGTTCTTATATTATTAGTATTAGTCACTTACACAACATACTGAGTGTGTTCAATGTATCCAATGCTTACCATAGCGTAAGTCCGTTTTTTAATCATTTGGGTTATTATTACAAATAATGCGGTTCTCTATAGGTAAAGAGTAATAGAAAATAAATTGGATTGCTCTTCAAAACAATGACAACACACTTATGAAATTTACTTGTAATGTATGTAAATGTTTACTTGTATTTAATATTACTGCAGATATTGTTAAACCAAAAACGGCTTTTTATATTTTCCGCTAAAGAGTGATTCCTTTTTCGTCTGTTCCTTTTCAACATAAACACTTAAAAGTTATGGTGAATTTTCTAAACAGATGAATAGATGACATAAAAAGATGACATATTCGTTTATCACCAAGAAAGAAGATAATAATCATATTATAAAATGTATATTAGTGATTTTTTTCAGTATTACATAAAGTAACCAGCTGGCAAATAATTTAAAATGTTTCTTCAATAAAAAAAAATACATTCTTTATATTTAACTCTAATTCTTCAGGAGAAGTCAAGAGACTTTATCTTATTTAACTATTAAAAAATATTTGCCCCTACCTTTACGTTATTTCAATGGTTTTCTTAATTCGATACAAAAAGTAGGTGTTCGCGTAATATACAGATATTATATTATTTTTTTGATTGAATGTGTACGATTTAAATTCAAACTTCAAACTGGCACGCCAGGCTAACTTTTCGAACAATATTACATTTAAAATTTCAAGAATACTTGTAAAAATCGCATACAATAAATAACGCTGGGAGTGGAGTGGTCAACTGAACTGTATTTTATTAGCCGTATACTGAATAAAATATGAAATACTCGATATAAATAAAACATATTTTTATTTGACGACCGCTTGGCGCAGTGGTAACACAACTGGATTTCCCACCGTCAAAAAAAAAACTGGTAACACAACTGCTTTCTGCGCGAAGGGTCGTGGGTTCGATTCCCACACCGGAAAAATATATTTGTAATTTACATTTGTATTTTTCTGGGGTCTGGATGTTGCTATGTATTGTATGTATGTATTTACAAAAGAAAAGTATGTATATGTAATTTATTCCGTTATCTAGTTGCCATAACACAAGCTTCGGCTTAGCTTGGAACTAGATGGCGCTGTGTATAAATGTCCTGTAAAAAAAAAAAGGTTTCCAGTTATAACAGTCTTGATTCTAAGGTCGATATTAACATTCAAAAACGTCTTGACTTGGGTTTTTATTGTACCACTAGCTGTGTCCCGCGGATGTAGCCGAGTTATTTAGTTATTTCATCGCCATGGAAGTTTAAATTATAAAACATGGCAACAAGTATTATACTTATGACGATGCCGCTACTGTAGCATGTCCGTGAGTTGCACGCGGACTTAGACATTGCAACAATACTTTAATTTTCAAAAAAACAGGATCCTGAGATACATCAGCTCAGGTTGCTGATCTAACTTTCAGCAGGCAGTAAAAGTCTCATCAAAATCGGTAAAGCCATATCAGATTTTAGAAAACAGACATACAGACAGATAAAAAAAAATAAATATTCAAGTGTATGTAACTGCAGTAAAAGCGGTTATTTAAATATCAAAAACAGACGATCCAATTTTATTTATATGTAGTAATCTATCCTAATAGATAACCTGTTAGTTCTTAATACATTTTGTAAGAAAAATCTTTCTTAAGTCTCGGACTTAGACAGTAAACGTAAACGTTCTCCTCGTACTGTTTAATTATTTAAAGTAAAAGACTTTTTAGAGCATTTTTCTTTGTTACGAGCGAACATTGCTTATGAAATCGCCCAGGAGAGAGATGCTAATCTAGGCCTGTCTAAATTTAACGATTATTTTACTCACAGCGTACCTTTAGTGCTAATAAACTTTGACGACAGACTTGTTAGGGTGTTTTAATAGACTGAAATCATAATGTACGACATTCAGGATTAAAATAAGCTTGAAATTACCTCCAGGCTAAGAGACACTTTTTTGGTTAAGTCAAATTATTTATAGAGTTCCTTACCTAAAGGGTACGTAAAGGTGAAACTTACATTAACCACAGATTTATTTCTAAAAATTAATAAAAGATATAAAAAAAAATTATGTACTATTATTATATACATTATATACTTGTAGTTACGGAATCCGTGCTTGTGCTCGACACATGGCTTGTTGGCAATTATTATTGGTGGACTTAATTTAGCTTTTTTGTTAAATCGGGCGAAGTGTGCTCCTACATTAAAGCTGTATTTTGGTTGTATTTTATTCTAATTTCAAAAATAATTTAAATGTGTTGATGTTCTCTAACCGATATGAGCCGTTGGACACTGGAACATATCGACAGAAATGTCATTACAATTTGCGTGATTTATCACATTGGACATTAGATATGAAATCATAGTTTTACTTTTTGTTGAAAACCTATGAAACTAAACGGAGAAATTATGATGACCACTTTCCATCAGGTGGCTCGCCTGCTCGTTTGCCCTCTACAAAATACAAGAAAAATTAATGCTAATTTATTTATTGAACCATCACTCACATCAAATAAATGTAAGGAATGCCAACTTCTATAACACGAGGAAGTTTTTCATGCAAAAATATACATAATATCCGTTTTGAGTGACAGCGCACTGACGACCGTAATATCAGACTGATTTATATTCTACGAAGGACAGTAATTGAAAAACACTTCGCCAGAGATGAGTTTTTATGAATATAGATGATCTTTTTGTTCCCGTAGCCTAGATCCATCTGAACTATTTAAACGCGTGTTTGTCGATTATGTTTGTACTAGAAGAAATTGCTTTCGATGTTGGTTATTCATATCTCGTACGGCGATTACAGCAATTATGTTGGACGTATAGAACATTTACTGAATCATCATACACTACAAATACTACTTCTAAAATGATGACTGAATTCTTTTTATCTCTTTGAGTGTTTCATAAATTACGAGACAAGAGGTATTAAAGAATAATGAATTTTATAACTTTATATATTGTTTTTAAAGAAAGGTAAATGCAATTTGTATGCTGAAAGAAAAGAAACAAAGTTTCATTCTGACACAGCTGGTTTACAATAAACAATATCGTGTTTTTATAATCGTAACAAACAGCGGGTAGTTCGAAATTTTTCACCTGATAACAATATCGTGTTTTTGTTTTATTATATAATATATTAATAAAGACTTGGTCAACCAAAATAGTGAAAATTTTTGAACTATCCACTTTTGGTTCCGATTATAAATAAACATTAAAGCATAACTTCTATTTATAAGCCTCTAATTGTGTAAGCTGTATGACATTCCATCACGCGTTCCGCTAAAACTAAATCCTCAATCAAGCCAATAAAATTTCTATCGCGATCATAAATATACCACGTGCGTACAAATTACAAACATATTTTATGTTACGTTGCCAAAATTCCTAAAACTAGAGGCTATAAATCGTAACGCGAGAATTCACGGCTTCCACGCGGTATGAAAAACATAAACAGGTTCCTATTGCGGCGAAAATAAAGCCGACGAAAGCCGAAGTTGACCGAATATAAAAATTTTATACCCCTTCAAGTTAGATATTACTTTTCCTTGTAATTCCGCTTTATTGAGCCTAGTTAGTATTCTATTGCGCGTAAAAAATCGGCGAAACCTCTTCGAGTGAAATATGAATTTTATTTTTAATTAACTTTCTCAATCGTAGGTTTGAGGCTTTGGTTGGAAGTGGAGCGTGATGAAGGAAATTCTTTGAGAAAATCTTTTTATTTACTGTTAAGAATAGGTTATATTTATTTATTACAGAAGTAGATTAGGCAAAATAATATATTTCACTATAAATTAAAAGATTTTTATATTTGTATATTTTACTAAATATAGGTAATATTATATTTCTAATTTTGCTATTCCAGTCCATTTCATCGGTATATATTAACATTAATATGTACACTTATATTTGAACCATATACTCTTATAAGCCTTAAAGTATATGCCTTATAATTGATATATATAATCAAGTCGATAGGTATATACCTATAAAAATATACAGTATTATACGACTCGACTTGATACGATCTTGAAAAAATATTATCTTTAAAGTGCCTCACCGTAACAGATGTGTAAGATCATTTCGTCAATAGGTAATAAAATTCCTTTTTATTCGGAGCCTTGGGCCTAAAACCGTAATCTTTAACCTTTTCTGAGTGTTTTCTAATTAAATATTCCATTAATTTAATATCGTAAATTCTTGAGTACCTAAATAGAAACTAATTTTAAGCCTCTCAATTTTAATAAATCAGTAAGATTTAAACAATTAAGTAGATAAAGTCGAGTTACGTCAGATTCACGTAACGATATATCGTAGCGATTTATCTGCAAAGTCCTCTTATTGCAGATTTATCGAACGTGTGTTCTTTTTTTTAACTAAACAGAACAGCGCTTGTCCACAACTCACCTTATGCTAAGTGAAGTTGTGGTCTAAGATGGCACTGTACGCTCTACTTGTCTAATTTCACAAGATTGTATCTATCTGGAAAGCCATGAAAATGTATGACAAATCCTAACAGAAAAACTGCTTGTAAAATAGATAATTTAAGTAAGAAAAATAAAGTCGCACTACATTGCCTACACACATATCGTAGCGATTTTAGTGTGCACTAAATAACAGTACTAACCTAGATTAAGTTATTCATTGTCACTAACACACTTACTAATCATTTTTTATGGGCTAGTGTTTTATAAAAGCCTGAAATAAACGTATTTTATTTTATTATTTTTATTAAATCTTTGTCGATCTGCCCAATATTATCCTCTCGTCGGAATTTTCCGAACTAATCATCGACGGCGATGTTATATCGTTGGCGATTGTAGAAACTATAGAATTTTAGATTTATCTGCATCGTTTAAAATCGTTATGTGTTTGTCTCATATTTATAACACTATGTATAACTTATGAGCCACATACGGCCGATATAGACTTCTATATTCATGAAATACCATCTCGAATAATCGAATAGTTATGAAATATAAAACGATCTATACGGGTATACGGGAGAGGAACCAGGGACAGCAATTTTCTAATTATTTATTTTATAAAGTGAACACAGTTTCTTAGGAAACCTTCTTTTCTTAGAATAATTATTTATTCTTGTCAACGTTAACAAGCGACATTTACTAAGTGAGTAAAATTATATTCTATCGAGTGAAACTTTTAACTGCTTTAATGATGTTTGAAAAAAATATTATAGTAACGACTTTTTTGTATGTTTCACTCCTCTATTCTTTATTGCTATCAATGTTTGCAACAAAAAAAATATTTCATCAACTTCATGAAAATACAGATTAAACAAACATATAAATACACAGAAAACGCCGATTCGATGTTGCCTTTATACTTTTTATTTATTTTCTACTAACAATACCGAATTCGAGCGGTCTTCAAATTAATCAATTTTGTTGGATTAAAGCTTGGCTTTCGAATTTCTTACTTACTAATTACTACGCTTGCCTCTTCAATTTAATTTGCTGCTTTTGATCGCGTCCCCCAATTATGTCTATACTCTATACCCCGTTCAATCTAAATTCAATTTTAGAATATCGTAACGTTCAAATTGAAAACAACCGTTTAATTTGAAAAAAGAACTGGCTGGAAAAATTATAATTAAAAGCCGTATTTTATTATAAAGAATTTACTTAATTGCGCTAAGTATGGTTATATCATAAAGCCTCGTCTGTAGGATGCTTCTGTTTCGCATGTTTCAAACGAAAATGATAAAATAATTATAGTAGAATATTAAATGACATTTGACATTTTATTCCATAATTATTTATATAAGCAATTTCAGTGTATCCGGCTCGAAGGACCATATTTTTTCTCAGTTGTTTTATTCGTTATTCTTTCGCAAGAATAACATAGGTTCGTGCTTGGCGTATGCAATAATAACAAATCCGCGCAAAAATGTTTGGACAATTCGAAACAACATCACTGGTACTTTCAGTTGACGTAGGCTTGACAAATGGCGGCTATTCGGTATCGCGAGCCATTGCATTTCCGATGCATTTTTAACAGAGATTAAACCCTATTCATACATTTATGTTTTTACTTCGCTTTGAAATAGTCATCGATGCTTATTGCTTCTTGCTAGGACGAATTCTAACGGGTTCTTACAATGACATCGTGAGGCGTAGCTTAGGAACAGACGAAACGCAAGGGTCGTACTATATTAATTGAATACGATTTTGAAATAAAAGAAAATAACTTATTAACCAAAGGTTAGAGACACTTTATTGAGAACAAACAAACGGGAGGTTAGCTCTTTCAATAAGTATCCAGAGTTGAATAATCCTCTCAAAATTTAATGATATGTCAAATACTAAAGACCAAAAAATAAAATGCATGAAAAATAGCATCCGTCTCATTTACTAGACAAATTGCACAATAGTGCTTCCTACGACCAATAGAAATGCAAGTCTGACTCGCAATTATTTAAACTTTCTTTCACTGACCTATTCTGTTCCAAAACGAAAACAAAACTTGATGTAAGAATATAAAATACACCTTTTTTGCAAGTGCATAATAGTTTTACAAAATGGTATTTCTTGCTCATCATAAGCCTACTATATAATGTAACTGGGTTACCAGACTCATTTTAGGCTCGCCTCTTGTGTAACAGTGTTAACCTATTTTAAGTTAAATTAACTGTATGTTTACAAAATGATATTCTATAATATTCTTAAACTTTTTAATAGCCTATACAATTAAACAATGGAAACTTCTGAAAATCATTCATTTAATGTTCGTTTTGAAAATCATTAGAAAACCGCACAGTCATTCTAGAAATATAAGTCGATTTTGAATCATTACATCACATACATTACATCTTGACAAACCCATTTAACTTATCAGTCTAATCAAGGTATAATAATTTAGAATACACGTTATGGCTCTTCTACTCGAAAAAAAAAAACAAAACAAAACATTCACTATCCAGAAATTGGCCGAATATATTTAAAATAACCATATACTTGCCTTCCTAACCATGGAACTCTATTCTTCACTATCTATAGACAGTAACAAAGAGCCCTATTCATCGTTCAAGCCTTCACGTATCTATAGAAATCTTTTATTAACTTTAAAACCGCCTATATTGAAAATTTCATATACCACACAAAACATCTTACCTGAGAGACTATACGTTCTTTCTAATGGAGGAAGGCTGTCATCTCCATTTTTACTATAATAACATACGTTACTTGAACGATATAATATCGCCAAGATGCTTTTATGAATATTACACGCTCCCTAATGTGAAGTAGTGTTTTCTTCTGCTGGATGCTTTTAAAAGAAAGTCGTTTACTTGTCGATGTATTGTTTTCAGTTTTATTGGTTTATTGAATGTTTTCTATTCAAATTTATAACAATGTTTTATTAATTATGAAAGATGAATTTCTATATAGGTCACAAATCATAATTTAATGTTTGTTGAATCAAAATTGTATGCTATTAAACTTAAATAAAATTTAAGCAAAAACTGCTGCAAATAATCAGCAAGGGATCGAATCTAAAAACATATCTTTTTTCATAACGTAAAAAGCATACTATAGCAGTAGGTTATGTGATAAGAACACATTAAACTTTTTAACATTCTCCAACTTTATAACCTAGGTATTATGTATAATATCCAGCTAACATCAAAGCTCTTTGTAACTTTGTTTAGACAAACGTGTACCTAGAGGTTTAAATATGAGACATACAAATGCACTACGTAAGTTAACGCTGTTTTATGCAACTGTAAAATGAAAGCTAACCGAATTTTACCCCGTGACAGACGACATACGGAGCACTTATTGCACCCATATGAACAATTTGAAGTGTTTTCCGTTTGAAATTTCGAAATACAATTTTTTTTTATATTTTTATGAAAAGAGGTTTTACTGTTTAAGCGCTATTTGCGCGCCAGTTTTGCATATTATCGTTGTCTACGGTTATTATAAAAATGTGAAATCTTTGCAATATTTTCTGAAATAATTCTACGCAGTAATTTAAGCTGAATTAAAACTGTCAAAGCTGACGTTAACGTTAAGCGTTTAAACATATTTAAATAATTGACCAACGCCGCGCCGTGTCGATTGGAAAAGATTCAATCAAGCTTCAGCTTAATCTTCACACATAAAAAACTATATAAGTATAAATAATATTTGCTTTACGTAACAAATGTTAATGAAAGTAATAAAATAATAAATGTCTCCCACATTGTCTTATGTATTACCATACATTATCATTCTAAACCGTATGTTGCCTATCCAGTGACGTGTCCAATCCATTAAAGTTTAAGAAAATACTGGGGAGCCGATCGCGCTGTGCCAATAAATCCGTTGTCAACTGCAATGCACAACCTGGAAGTTGTTAGGAAATTTCTTAAAATTCCACCTCCGAGACAGTATATCTTATAGGAAGCGATTGATGTATTTTATTTTCGAAACAATAAATCATCATCATAAAATAGTTTTTTTACTCGTTAAACAGGGACGTTAAATTAATTTAAATTAAAACATTAAACATACCTTATGAAAAATATAGGTTATTTGACAGTATTTAAAAAAAAAGAATCGTCATCATCATTTTCATAAGATATAACATTATCGTCATCGTAATGGTTTACGCTTAAATCAGTGATTCCCAATTTTACAGAAAAGTCAAAACCGAAATTTAAAATGGGTACATATTTTGAAAATCTGGATCAAGAATGATTAAACCATATAACTGGAATACAGTATTATTAATGTATATACTATTTCAATATTTTCCCATTTTATGTCAACAAAACTTGGCTCAATTTATATCAGAGTATGGAAACCCGTATTATAAACATTCAACATTTTTTGCATGTGTTTTATTGAAGACATAATGATTTCAAAGACGATTTCAAAGAATCCATTCAGTATGAAAAGACTCTTTATTTAATGCCAAGAAATACAATGTAAATATGATTTTCTAACAGCAGTTTAGATAAGTTCGCGCCGACTGCCGTGAAGAGCTCATAATATAGGCCAATTTATCAAGTATTCAGAATCTTATAGCTAAATTGAATCAGATCTTTTTACATTGATCTGCTCTTTTGAAATCGGATGAATTCATGGAAAAGTAATTCCGCGTCAAAATACGCTGGTATTCTTAATAATTGGCCAAGGGCATTCATTGTACAAGGTTTTTGTACAGAGTTTAAAGTTAATAAGTTTTACAAGATTATATTGATTTTATTGATAGTGATAGACTAATATCATGTCATAGATAGTAAAAAGGTTAAATATGTCTTAAGGCATTATACAGATCTTTAGAAAGAGAAAATCAGCCAAATTTGGATTTTATTTATTTGGTTTGGTGCACAAAACACATTAAAATCTTAAACAAAAAAAACTTAAAACTAAGAGATCTCAACTGGATTTTAACGTAACACTATGTGCACACTGCAAAATTAATGTTAAAATAGTGAACATAGTTAAAGGAAAGAAGTTCCTCGACACCAGCTAACAATGAGGGTGGGTCAATTCATCTAGGTATAGCGACCCATATTCATAGATAGCCATCTCTCTCGCACTACATTAACGTGTCCGATATTTACGTTTTCAAAATATAATTTCAAAATAATATTCACGTATAGATATAAAAGAATTATAAATCTCGTCTTAACATAAAAAAATAATTTGAAATTTAAACAAATTTATTGTGGAATGTAATTTAAGGTAGGATTGGAAAGATTTAACTCTGTTGTAGTATTTAATACCTCTTGGTTGGGATTTAATTTAGGTATTTGGTTATTAGAACTGAAGCAATATTATTTTCTTAATATTAGTTGAGAATGGGTATTATTCATTCTAAGTCCAGGTTTTTCAACTTTTTGCAATATGGCCCTTTAAAGGTGTGGCCGATATAACCGCAACCTTCTTCCCCGAGGAGGACGCTTGCGGATACCGATCCGTAGCAGGATTTTCCCGTGAACAAAAAAATTCCCTTAACTTATTATTAGTAAACAGTAGGTATACAATTTAAATTTGAAAAAAAATATATAAATATTTTCTAATATTATAAATAAAAAGAATCCACTGAACAGATTTTGAAACTTTGTTCAGAGTTCTGCTTCTAGCTGAACTTTGTGTTCTCAAATAATGTTGCTTTTTATTTGTAAAAGAAAATTCTACTACTAGACTAATTAAAATTACATCAGTCTTTATATACGTTAAAAATGTTTTATTTTTCATAACACTTTAACAACTTTTCCAGTCAGACTTAGCTTTCGCCGTATTGGTAAAAACGAGCTAGACTTTTAAATATAAATCTCGCAGACGAAATTGAAATTTCACTTAGAAATTTTGACGCATGGTTTTGTTTATTGAACTAAAACGTCTACAATCATAAATGAAATGAAATTAAAAAATACTTAATTTATGATTGTAGACGTTTTAAGACATATTCGTAGATACTACATTTTATGGATAAGTAACCTTTCTACGGCGTAGCATTGAGGCTACGAAGTATTTCACTTCAAATATTACGGGTCCTTGAACTTTGAGATCACACCCAATATAAGTTTAGTTTCAATTGAATATAAAAATACTTATATATTTATATAAATCGTATTATAATAATTTCTGAACTTTTTTTATTTTTAAAAAATTCTGCGATATGTTTTTTCATTAAAATGAAAATAATGTTGACTGCGTATTTTACATTGGTTCATGCTCGCATTAGTATTCTTAACAGGCAATTTACAAGCGGCCCAATGCGGCTGGATCCTTGCAGGAATGTTAAAATATCTGAAGCATCGACCTTTTGAGACAACTTAAAGAAATAGTAGGTAATAGGTTTTTGTAAAGGTTTTTGATTTATATTAAATATTAATTGTAAATTTAATTGCTTTATACTTATATTATAAACGCGAAAGTTTGTAGATTTGTATGTACAGATGCTTATTGTTTTTTCACGCAAAAACTTATTTAATAGATTTGTTTGATGTTTGCCATACACAGTTAAGTAGATTAGGACTTAGATCACATATAGGATACATTATTTTCCAGTATTTACATGAAAAATCTACTAATCCCAATAAACTATAGTATTTATAAACATATTATACCTATTTGAAAGCATTTTGTGACGTAGTAACATCGAAAAATCAAACAGACATCGTATGTAACTGCGGCACACAGCAATTCGGAAAAAAATAATAATTCAACGCACATAAGAAAAAATATAACAATTCAACGCACATAAGCCCATACATCACGATATCATACTAATGTACCGTTAAACCGCAGCCCACACAAAGGTTTTAAAATATTTAACAAACGCGAACAGGAATTTTAGCCGCAAATATTTGCTCGTAAAACATAGTTTTAAATAATTTACGCTTATCTGGCTTCATCTGCGGCTCGGTATTGCCGCAAACGTAATTCATGACTTTTCATTATTTCGCTTTGATATCACATGTTTTGAACGTATTATTTTTTAAACTAACTAAATTCTTATTTAATATATTATTATCCCAATATGTTATAATTTTGAAATCTTCATTATAAAACTGTAAAAGTACAATATAAAAACGCAAAACAGCTGAATGTTTTTAAGGAGAAGGTACGCTTTTTGTTTTTTTTTATATTGATCTTACTTTTAAAATACATATCGATATTCAGACATATGAAAGTCATAGAAAAATTACGAATGTTATGGCATCGTTAATTTTGGAAAATAGTAACTGATTATCACTTCTCTACGTTTCATTTCATCTATAGTTTTTATATAAAGAGAAAATATTTATTTATTTGTTTGAAACGAATAATCAAGTAGGTACGTATTTTGAAAAAAATTAAACACCCGTACGAAGTCTGGGCAAGCTGCTAGTATAAAGTATGTATAAAAACCTTCATATGTATAATTTTCTCTTTTACCACTTATCAGCATCTTATCAGAATCGTCTGATTAATGTTCGGTATATTCACCAGGTCGAGAAAAGGTCAAGAATAAAACGATTCTATTAGAAAAGGGATAAGAAAATATATTCTATTTTCGTAGTAAAGTTACAGTCTACTTACAGACATACATTCCACCTTTGTATATTGAATTCGAATTGATGAACTCATAATATTAATGGTCTTCTTTTATTAACAGATCACACACATTATTAAATCGTTTTGTTATAGTATTGTAAAATTTTGTAATGTGCAATTATTTTGATGCCCCTTAGAATTAATTTTAATTTTTTTATGAAACTTTATATGATCCTATATATAAAACTTAACCTATAATAACAAATATTAAGTTATCCAATGTTTCCGTGTATACGATGCTTGCCAGATTTTACAATTTTATAGCAACAGGAAGTTCCATACATGTTTTGACGTCTCTATATTTGTTATGTAATATGCTTATATAACTCGCTAATGTACATTTATTTACCAGATTATATATAGGCTTCGATATAAAACGACTTAACGCTATTGACAAATAGACAGACTGTCCTTCAGATTGATCTTATAAAATTTATTATTGCTTTCGATTCTAATACTTCAATTCTATCCTTATATTCTATACTTCAATTTGTTATAAACTAATATATGTTTATACGTATATAACGTAAAAATACTTACCTTTATTCAAGTTTGTTACTAATATCAAGTACTCTGGAAATAACTTAGAGTCAAGGAGGCGAGTCGGGTCTCATTATATTATCCGTATCGCTTTGATCTAGGCATAGTTCGTGGACATTCTAGTGTTACGGTTTCTAGGTCTAGTGTGTTTGTTTACAAGAGAATATCTCTATCATATTTTATTTATGAAAAAA
>JADANM010001810.1:8268696-8287860 GCA_026213755.1 Eurema hecabe
ATTCATTCCAATCAGTGACCACAAATTATTATCGAAGCGTGAAATCGCTTTAATTTGCAACCAAATCCGGCTCTTTGAACCAATCCTTTTCCAGCTTATGCACAAATGCACTGTCGCATTTAGAGAATCATCGGCGCTAATTCCTTTCAACTTCTGTTATCCTGGTACTTAACCTGTGTTACGTTTCAAAAACCTTCTATTTATTAATTAGAGGCTATGTAAACTTCATTATGTACCTGCAATTATTTATTCTTACTTAAATCACTTCAACTTAAATCACTATTACGTCAACTATCCAATATTAGATAGCTTGCAATAATCGTATGGAAGTTGTACATAAATTATCTACTCGTATTAACGAAGGATCAATTTGGCTTAACTTGCTGGTAATCCTTTCCCAGCTAATGCACAAATAGTGTCGCATATTGAGTAATCGACGCTAATTCCTCCCGATTTCTGTAATCCTGGTACCCGTCCTGTCATCCGTCTAATTACACGCTTTGGTGGCGGCGCCATTTCCCTAAATTTATGCTAGCGGTTTGAAAAATCGTTGCTCCGTTATTATACGAATAGTTTCATCAACTTTTTATATTATTTTATGAAAGGAGTTCTATTGTTTCATAAATAAATTAAATAAAATGACAAAATTTTAAAAATACCCATATAAATAAAAAACATGATCATGTTATTGCCATCCCCAAAAAATAAGCTTCGTAACTTTCGCTTGATTTATTTGACATTTCCCGCTTTCCCTAAACCCGACAATAAAAGCCACGCGACCAATTCTTTATTAATTGAGCGTGAAGTTTCACAGAAGTTAACAATCTGCTTTTATCCGGCTATTATCAGTACTGTTTTTTACATGCTGGGTTCAATGTATTATTTCGTATTCGCTTTACGTAACTATGGTAAAAATTGACGATAAATAAATTCGAATTTAAATTAAAACATTACAAATAGTAGCAAAATTTTGAACCCAAAATAGAGCATCGTTTGTTTTATTTACATAAAGCGGCCAGTTCTGACGAATATATATAGCGTTGCAAATGTTGTTTTAGAACGCTTCTCACGGACGAAGATTTCATTTTTCTAAGCAAAACAATAAATTGTGTGGCACGAGGGACTGAGCACTCCACGACGCGGATATATTCAAAAGATGAACAACTTAAAGGAGTATTTTAAAAAGATGAGAGTCTTGCCAGCGTAATATATTCTGAAAGTGCGCGGCGTATAACATGAAAGTTTCTGGAAACGTCTACTCGTCGACTCCTTATAAGTCGATAGGTAAATCGTTACAGTACCTAGATGCAGTGATAGCTAGAATGTTTAACTATTACGTACCTGGGTAATATAATCTTTTGTAACTATACTTGGGAAACATACCTGTTCATATCGTATAAAGATATAAAATAGCTGGTAGATAGGGTTTGCAGATTGTCTGAATTTGGCCACCTCGCTCGTCGTGGTCTCTGAAAACAGGCCTAATTAATGGCATTTCATCACACATGTCGTTGCGTTTCGTTCGGTAAGTAGAAGCACCGATTTTTGGCTACCCACCGTATGCTCGATCACCAGTCCTATTCTACTTTTAGTCAGTAAGACATGTGTGTGTACCTTGGCGATTGATAACGGTGGTCACAGACCATCCTTTAACCATTACCCAGTAAAAAAGAACTCTTAAAAAAGATGACTCATTAAAACTAGTTACCTTGAACTAATTACCTACTATTAATTTACAGTTGTTTTTATATCGCAGAACTCGATGTGATATTAATGAGAATAAAAAAAGCAGGTTGTTAAAAACATTTTCTATCGGCTGTATTGAAACGATTGGAGTGTGTTTCGAGATTTATTATTCTGCTAGTAATATTATTGAGTTTCAAGAGCTTGTGTATTGATCTCGTTACGCGTATGACGTTACCTAACATGACAGTCACGAACGCAATCGCTGAGGCAGGAGTTATAAACCCTTCGGCATAAAAAGATTATTGCTTTTTTCTATAATTAGTTATTGAATAAGCTTGAGTGTTGAGGACACCACACTAACATCATTCGCTTTTAATACTTAAACTTAGAGACCTAGAAAATTTTAGTCAAAATAGTAAGAAATGACCAAACTTAAAAGTAACGATCAAACGCATATTAAAGTATTATACTGTTAATGTTACAAGTTTTATTGACCTGGCAACATTTTTATTTAAACACAGTTCTAATTTAACTGAGAACTTAAACAAATAGTAATAGAGTTAAGTATATAAATAAGATTATTTATAATTCTTACGTGACATATTTAGTAACTACAATCATCAATCAATCATCGATATAAATGAATTATCAAAACATTCTTAATGAGACCGTTAGATTTGAACAAATAATTTATCTATAGAAATATCATAGCAGGCATAAGTATGCACTTCTCTCGCAAAAGGCTGATTGATTTAAAAGCTATTGACAGACCATGCTCCACTTCTATCCTCTTTATTTGCTTTTCAAAAACAGTTGAGCGTTTCTTTTTTTTTAATACAATCACATCCCGCGGCCTTGCCTGCATTGAATCAATTAAATAAATATCGGAAATTATAAGTAGCAATGTTCATTGTGATACCACCAAGAATATTTATACAAAATTGTATGATAATCGATGCAGTAGTTATTGGGTGGAAGGTACAAAACACCTTATTCACGTTAAAAATATTAGTAAGAATTAGATTATTTTATCTCGTACGACATATGACTACGAAAAACATTTTTGATAAAGCCGTAATCGCACGCATTTTTTAAACAAAATACATTCTTTCGATAGATGCATAAAAGCTTTTAGTAAAATGTACAAGAAATATTTCATTTACTTGGAACTTATTCGGGAAGTATTTCTCCGAGTTCCAATATAGTTAAAGGAAATATGTTCATTCAGTAAAAATGTTTGCCCGCTCTGAGGAACTCTGAGCCAGACTGGGACAGATAAAGCTAGACATCCAAATGACAGATGTTGGCAATAGAACATTCCTTGCCGATCATTTTTGGATTATTTGAAATATATATAATATGATATCAATACATTTGTTTAAGGATTTTCTGCACAAGTATATAATATAGGATGTAGTGTTTTTCTATTGTTGTAAAAAAATTTATGTACTTAAATGTTTGAGTGCTTTCTGGAAAATATTAGTGCAACCATATTGGTGCTTATTTGGCGTCGAAAATATTTAATTTGGTAAAAAAAACACAAAAAACATAAATCTTTAAATTTATTTATTAATATAAATCATTTTCATTAAGCATTATAAGACATATCAATTGAAAAGAAATGTTAGGATTGGCAATTGGATATTGCCGCCAAAACTACTTCAAATTAGTTTGCTCAGCACTGGAACGACATCAATTTACATGTCGCATCGCGTGACTTGCCACTGCTATGTCATGTTGCTCAAAGTTGCTCATATATAGACGTTTTGATCAGTCATTATCAAACCGTGAATTTTAATATGAACATTTTTTTGTATAAATATATTTTTAAATTAATTCTAAATCAGCCGCAGGTATAAGCTATTAAAATAGAACATTAAATACATGTTTCTTGTATATTATATAATATGTAAATACAATACGTTTGATAATATCTTGCAAAATATGTTTGGAGCAATCATTGGCAGAGAAAATTTTTGCTTTTCTGCTCAAGATACTCAAGAGTGAACCATGTACACTCTTTGGCATTATTTTATAATATAGTAACCCCAAGGCAGCTGGCTTACCGTCAGGTGATCCTTTAAAATATTAATAATAAATATTATAATAGATTTTATATAAAGCTGAGAATAAACATCAACGGGAAAGTCTCGCAACCGATCACGTCGTCTTGATAGATGATACGCCTATTATTTCTTCGATACGATATACGATCGCAAATATGATAAATGTACGCAGCAGATGTGCTCTCAGCTTATACATTTCCTTGAAGTGGGTGTCCAATACTCGTTTAAGCTATTTTTTTCGAATCACGCGAAATTGGACAATGTTACTATCGAATTACTTTTAAATCATTTGTTTTTGGAGATTAAGAAGATCACCCCTACTCTCAAAATTGTTGGCGTTATAAAAATCTTTACAATAGTAACAGTGCAAATGTGTCGAATAGACTGACTGATAGGAGTACCATCTCACACAGAGACAAACCTTAATTACTCTCTGCATTCATCTTATTAATCTATCCTTCACCCAATTTCCAAATGAAGCATCTATCTTTAACATTTTAATAGTAGTTTATAATCAATACCTACAATACTCTTTTGAAGAATCCCATAATTATGTAATTCGAAAACGAAAAAATATAAAAGTGACTTTGACATCAAATTTTTATTACTTACTATCAATACCATCTTACAAATTCTTCGTATCAATTCATAAACCTCTATAGACCTATATTTGTTAGCTATGTAGAGTAGATAACCATAAAGACTGTAGTTAATTGCAGTTTTATGTCTTCAAGTATTTCCCGAAAGTCGTTTAAACTTATTTGTTCAGGTTTCGATAGCTCGGAACTTAGGAACTTTTAACTCATTAACCTTATTTATAGATCTAATAGGAATCTCTTAGAAATACTCACTAATTTTAAGTATATTGACCAAGTATTTGATAAAGAAAAATTAGCCAAATTCAGAACTAGAAACGGTTTATTTATTGTACTATATTTTATAGAAAGATCGATTATAAAACAAAATTTAAACTTAGTTAAAACGTGCTATATATCTAGAAGGACAAATAAAAACTTTATCTCGAAAACAGAAGCAAAAGCTTTTATGACCGAACTTCATAATCAAATCTGCATGTTCATAAGCAATTACCGACGTGACTTAATGGCCACGCGTTTGGCACCAATTGATCAAACGCGCCAATTAACCAGTCAAGCATTTGATCGAGTCCACATATTAATTGGTAGCATCTGGAGTATATTACTCTGTTACGGCTTCGATTGTTCCTATCTACGTATGCTAAGATGGATGGCAGATTTTGTACTACTAGTTCTATTATTTCCCTAACTTTAAGTTTTATTTTTTTACGCCTACCTTTCTTTTTTTTTATTTTTAGAGGTAGTATTAAAAATTACACACATGTCGTTTTTTTTTACATTAATAATAGAACATTTGACCGCATTTTCAGTGTGTATGTGTTGTTAGTTATATTATTGAGAAATTATATTTCGAAACCTCTTTGAAAGTAATCCCAGCCAGCTTCACAATATCGTATAAACACAATAGGATCACACCGACCACCTTATTATAAGTCAAAAAATTCTCATAGACCCGTCCTAAGTCTTTGATCCAATCCTCCTTTGAAGTGGCGACAAAGACGATTCTCATTCCATCAGATAATATTGTACAGGCTTTGTGAGACTTTTGTCACTGTGTGGTCGGACACTTTACTTATTCGTGTTTAATGGGGGAATTTACAACACTCTCAATAACTAAGCCATCTCCGTAGAGATCAAAAGAGTTTAAGAGGAAACCACGGCTTGGAAAACGGTAAGTTGGACAATATGGTACGTGGTACTCAAAGTATGAGAATGCAGCCTAAAGTTTACAGTGAATGTTCTATGCATCAAATAGTCGAACTCGTCAATACCAAATAGCCCTTAAAATTCAAAATAATTTTCGAGGTTTCTGCGAAATAGCGTAGTTACAATGGCATCTAAAAAAATAGTATGTATGTTTATAAAGTTTTATCTTAGACAGGCTATTATCTAAATAAAAAAAAAGTTTATTCTTGGCATGATACGTTGTTTGAGTTTATATAAACAACAGGGTTTTTCGAGTTAAAGTATATGACAGTATTTTCATTAAGGAGTATTATCGTGAAGCAATCAAAGCTAGCCCCATTCTCAGCACTTTCGATTAAACAGCAAAATTGTTAGCACAATTCAAACGTACGGCTAACCGCACTGACGTTTCAAGAACCATCAACTTGGACCATAAACTTCAATCCCGCTACACATTTATTACATCCATAAAATATATAGAACAATAATAGTGATTCCGACGATAACGCCGCGTAATTACATTTTAGTGCAGTGCGGATTGCCATTATCTTGTAATTGTTAAAGCAATCTGCGATAGTGCAATTAAGCGAACCGATTCTGTTATCTTCTCCTATCTGATGCTCGCCTGGTACATTGTTATGATATATGGACTGTTTTGAATTCGATATTGCGAAGTTTATTTAAATTTATTGCTCGATAACAGTTTCTGGGGTGTAGTATATTGAAATTGATTTCTTCGCTGAACTACCATTTCATTTGAATACATTGAAAATTTATGTTAAATCGAAGTCATATGAATAATACAATAGACATTCAAGTTTAAAAATACTACTTACTTACACAAAACTCAAAACCGATGATTAAAAAAATTTCATTGACATTGTAACGACTATTACATACCAAGTCAAGTTTCAAAATTATTCAATTTATTTTCTTTGTTACGAAGTAAGTTTCATACTACCAGCTCAACCAAACAAGTTGTTAAAAATAACTTTTGTAAACCAAGGAAGCGATCTCCTTCGTTATATCTCAGCATCGTTACAACGTTATTACTTTAAAATGAAAATATCTGGCGGTCAAATGACAGACAAAGCGTTGCGGCATCAATCTCGCGCTCCAATATAGCTGACGCTGACTGATGGGACGCGATTATTAAATCACGAACACTTAGTTTTAATTAATGAAATTAGCTTAACGAACTATGATTAATTTCCTGGTTTATTTGGCGGTTTGTGGTTTATGATTTCTTGTGAATGTATTGAAATGTACTAGTATCCCAGAATGTTTAATAGGTGATCTATCGCTGGTTGAATAGATGGAATCGACTTCTTAACTTGTAGCTTCAAATTTTCCCAAAGGTTAGGTACCAAATTCTGTAACCCTACCTGACAAATGAAAAAATAAACTAATTACTCCAAATGACTAGTCCTGATACTAATCTCATTTTTTTCCTTTCTCTTAATTGTGTAGATCAAACAATTATTACATTAAAATTTTGTCTTCTATATATAATTTTAACTTTTTACGTTATCGTTTCCGAAACACCACAAATGTTCCATGTTTTATTTTGTAATTAAAAATCCCTATTTCTATTATTTTATCATAGAGTATATTCTTATTTATTTTTCAAACTATATACATAACCTATATATAGTTTTATAAAAAAGAAATAAATAAAAATAGGCGTAGAGATTGTTTAATAAATGTTGATCTATGTGGGCGACGTAGCCTTGATTTAAGTTCGTGACTTGATGGTTAAATATATCTCTGGGGTGGCTCACTCGGTTATTAGCTTTCACGTTATATAAAATATTTTAAAGGGAAATATTGTTCATATAATAAATAACCATTGCTAGTTGTATTATTAAAAACCTTAAAGTTCATTTGCTCAATGCTTAACATTAGTTCTAATTGGTGTAAAATTGTAGTATATAATCGATTGCAGTCAAATAGATGTTTTTATTATCTATATTTAATAGAGACTTATTGCAAAGAGGATTTAATTAAATATAATTAAACCTCTGCACAAATATTTTTTGTTATATTGTAAAACACCAATATTGTATAAGATACCTACTGTATCGAATATCTATAGGTCTAGTTTTTTCTGCCACCTGTTTTAATAATTTAAGCTTGCATAAAATTGAACCTAGCAACATTTTGATAGTGTATCTCTATTTCACGTATAATAACGTGGTTTTATGTCTACGAAAACATTATAATTAAACTATATTTTATAAGTTTCAACTTCTTCTATTATGTTAATTACACAGTTTATATTGAGTTTAAGAAAACTGTGTTACTTTGTCTATAGTCTTCATTCCGACACAAACAAAGATACGATTATCAGCATCTCAGAAGGAGTTTTCTCTCGCAAAAGTTAAAACTTAAAAATGTAAGCTGCATTGCAACAGATGGGGCCGGCCAGCTACCTCCTGCATACTTTATTTATTCGAGCACACTTGACAATTTATTATAAAACTCAGAAATGTTTTCTATAAACTCTACGACATGAGCCAGGTTTCGAAGACGTGAAAAAATTGTAAAAAATATGTTCCTTAGCGAATTTTTACTGGTTTTTTCGTATAATGTTCACGTACCCCAAGGAATTCTGGAGTCTGGCAATAACAAGGTGTCAAATTCAAACCGAATAAAGCCCTACGGTGTTCTTCCTACTAAGGAACAAAGTCACCATATTGCTATGGTTCTTAAGCCCATAAGGCTGAGAGTTTCATTTCATTGCACATTATAATATTTCACATTATATCTTACTGGATCAACGTGTAAGGGGCACGCGACTTCGTCCCCGTCGATTTCATTTTTAATTATTTCTTCGCTCCTATTAGTCGCAGCGTGATGTTATGTAGCCCAAAGTCTTTCTCGATAAATGGTCTATCTAATAAAAAAGATTTTTTCAATTCGAGCCAGTAGATCCTGAGATAAGCGCGTTCAAACAAACAAATAAACTCTTCAGCTTTATTATTTTAGTATAGATATAAGAACATTATTACTTTATAATCATTGGCAGCTGTGCATTAATAAAAGCTTCCCAAAAATACTTCCAGTTCTTTCATCATCTTTATCTGCTTACAAACATTTCGGGCCAGCACCTTTATCAATTCTCCCATAATGTATTTGGTTGAATTACATATACTGTAAAATAATTAATGTATCAACAAAAACACACATACTCCGGTGAGAGACAATAAACAATTATACAAAATATTTATTTTTATACCCTTCCAAGAAGAGGTTTATGTTTTGATCTGTTATTTGTGATGTTTGATCCCATTTAAATTAAACCTGAAAATTTCCACTGTTTACGCATAAAACATGTTTGCAGCAGTTTAAAAACAAAATCTAAATGTGTGTATATATTTTCTTTCCCTAATTGGTACAAGTATCAAATTTTACCTATACGTAAATCTAAATTAAACAAACACATCCTTAATAAGGTTTTGTAGTAAAAAATATACACATCAAACAATGCTAACAAATTTATTTTTTTAACGTTTTTTTTTTTTGTATATTGCCGGTTTTTCTCTGCTTTCCGAACCGGTGGTGCATAACTTTTGTAGCACCATGCTGATTCAAAAGTGTATGCAATAGCCCGGCAGAATAATGTTTAATATGTTTAACTTAGACTTTCCTATTATTATTTGTGATAATTACAAGCAATAAAGATAATAAATAAAAGACTTTAATATACGTTTTTAATCAAAAAGAGCATCTAACAGAGAGTCTAGTCGAGATTTTTTGTTACTAGCCCTCTTAAAAAATATATATTTGAATTTAACGTTGACATTACAGTAGTGCAATTAAAAGCAGCTGCAATACAGATGATATACACGATATTGAACGCTGACACAATACTCGGCACGCGTGATCAGGGAGCGAAGAGGTTTCCCGGAGGAATATAAAACGGGACCGCATTACTTGTGTGCCCGGGACATGATAAATGGCGTTTTGTTTAGCTTTATAAAAGGTTTGTAGCATGTGAATTGTTTTAGATATTTTCAAATGATTCTAGAAACGTTTGCTTACTTATTTTAAGTTATAGAAGAGCGTAAGGCCTAAATTTTTTCAGATCAAAAGAAATACTTCAGTTACTAGATGCAATAAATGTTTCATATTTACATATAATAGGCATGTTTTATTAAAATTATAATATAAAGGAGAAGCGTTTTATATTAGTTATTCTTATTGTCAAAATAAGTTTCACTTATATAGGTAAGAAATTATGTTACAAAATATTTCAATTCAATATATTGAAAATAGTTATGATAGCGTATAAATACAAAAAGAGATATATAATCTAAAAAATAAAAATAGTTCAATAAGTATTTTCTCTTTACAAAGGAAAAAAAACGAAAATTCTTGTACCGAAATATATTTTTATTTAAATGCTAACGATTAACAAAAATATCAAGGTCTATATACGGTCTATAAACGTTGTGAAATCATATATGGGTGCGTTTAAATAGACTTTAATGGGTGTTTAAGTTTGATAGTTACATCGGATAGGGTTCTCCCCTAAGAGCGATTTTCCTAACGTCATTCCCAACTTTCGCCGCATTTGAATACCCACTAGTTATATGAGTTTATTTTCTAAGTGGTTGTTGGATTGATTAAAGACTAATTCTTTATTAAGAGCGAGGTTTCTTGAAAATTTATCCATGGATTTTTTTTTTGATAACATAGGGTGCAAAGGGCCATCAGATAAAAATAGTCATTGCCGCCGCAACACACGCGAAGTTTGACAGCTCTAGAGTGGGTTGCCCGCCTTTCAAAAAGACGCATATTTTATTTCCTTTAGTAAACTCACTCTATGTTATATTGTAGTCAACTCTATTGGGTGTATTGGATTTAGTACCAAATAAACCTATACTTATATTATAAAAATCTAAGATACTAAATAAAAAGATGAAGGAAATAAATAAATAAGATAAAGATTATGAAGATCCATTTCATAATTCCCAGGAGTGCGCATCCTGTTGTATTTCTAAATTTAGCCCACTTCTAAGATGTTACTTAAATAATTTGATTATAATTTCACGTTGTCAGCGTAGTATTACAGAAATAAATACCTTATATCACTTAAAAATATTATCTAAATTTATTCATCTTTAAAACAATTTCCTTAAAAAAGTCTCAAGTTCTGTATCGAAACGGTAAATTCAGAAAGCCCTGTTTCTTCTAATTACGTCGTAGTGGGTTACTAAGGGACATCAGATAGGTCTATCTCAAAGGACCGTGAGATACTTAAGTTCCCGCCGGATAATTGTATTGGGATATGTTAACTACCGATAATTAAATTTGATTGGAAGTCTCTCGAACTAATACCCAGGGCAGGACGAGCAACTTGCGGTAACCTTATTATATTTGAGATGGGATGATGGGCGGTTTGCTTCTTTTTAAATGGCAACATAAGGAAGGAGAATTATTTATTACTAGCTGTGCCAGCGACTTCGCCCGCGTAGAAAAGTGACTTTGGGCAGCATTTTTGAAAATGCCTAACCCGCGCCAACAAACGTTCAGCAAGTTCAACGTGATTCTTTAAATTGCCATTACTTTTTTATTTATCAACCGATTGACATGAATTAAAGACTAAATGTTAAGTTAAGCTTACCACAATATATAATTGAAACCCCCATCTAGATAGGATAAGCCTTTTCTGAGATTAGCGTGCACAAACAAACAGACAAAAATTCCAAAAATCATTGTTTTGGGTTCTATTGCGTTAATAAAGGTCTCCTGTATTATTTTTTCTCATGTATCTTCCATGTACAGGCAGGGACTCCTTACGTTTTTATTATATGTATAGATGTATAGATGTGTAGACTAGGCGTGATCTGTGGTTTGAAGTTTGACATTTAATAGCATATGCGCCATATCTAATTGATGTAGCTATTATTTACAAAATTTTTTTAAAATCTTATTTGTACCGTGCCGAATATTTTTATTTATTTTATTTATTCACACTTTTTACAATGTACATAATTTAAATTAGTTTTGATACAATATAACTAACAGGCGACCTTATCACTTAAGAGTGATCTCTTCCAGGCAACCCATATTTAGTAGAGAGTAAAAAGAAAAGTAAATCAGTCGGCGATATGCAATTTATTCTTTAACATATTGTATAGAGTATAAACTAATTATACATACAAAACATAAAATCGTACATACATACATACATACATACAGCATATAGGTTAGTTATATAATAATATATAGATAGGTACTAATTATAAAAACATAGATACAAATAGAGTTCTAGTTTGAGTTGTAGTTTAAATTTCAATCCTACAACAAGCTCTCCACCTCTGTATAAAATTTATATTAGATAAATATATTTCTAAAATCATGTAACCAATAATGTACAAGAACTAATTAATTCATAGACAAGAACTAAGTGCAAGAAATGACTATTTTTATAAATCAAATGGTTAATATTGTGTTTCATATAACAACTTAGCCTACGATTTATATTTTTAATAAGAGTACAGTTTCTTTGTCTTGATGTAGTAGCTTATAAACAACATTATATTATGCCATACAATAAATTATCTTTAATAGTTTCTTAACTGTACCTCTAGCCGTTTATTTTATCTGTGCTTTGATATTATCTGTAATTCTGTTACTCATTGCTTTTCCCGCTTTTTTTCTCTAATTGTCATTGTAATTGTATTGGAAAATATGACGCTTTTTTGATTTCTTATAGAAGAACTATTAATCCTCGATTATTATGATTTAAATCTTAATATCCTTATTTTGTATGTTTATTTAATACTAAGGTATCAGTACAGTCTGTTTTCTTAGGAAAAAAATGACGCAACGAAACGCGGGCAATATATTTTGTGAATCTGTTTATTCGGAGTTGTTTTTTTAATTGTAAGGCTTTTAGTATCAACCACGCCCTTGCTTATCAGTTCTAAGTCAGCTACAATAGTGATAATAATCAGCAATTCGATATCGCAGACGAAATAAATGTAATGTTAATTCCTTACTGTCTATGCCGCCATTTTGTATTTTTTTCTTTAAGCTGGCATCTGTTGAACAACAAGACAACGCTTGCTATCTAACGATCGTTTCGATTGATTCGTTACGATTGGAGATTCGTAGATGTAAGCCTCGTAAATGCGGTAAAGGCTTTTAAGTAGGAGAAATAAAAGGACAGTGTTGCAACTTCCTGCACGGAATGTAATGACATCTCTTACAGAAATGTCAAAAGCTGTGACAGATAAAAAATAAATATCACTATGAACATCTTAACTTTACGTCTATATTATATTCAATAATAGCTATGTCCCACACTATCACAATTTTTTTTCTGGTTTAAGATACACAGATACGCACTCGTACAGATGTTATATAATAAAAATACTTCACGCTTTCTATTAATTACATGTAAATGTTCATGTATGTATATACATTAGTATTAATTAATACATTTATATATTTAGTATTAATACATTTATATATTTAAATACTACAACTTAATAAAATACTCCTAATAAAGTTGACTAAAATATTGGATTGGGTAAGTTTACGAAAGGCAAATGGAAATAAATTTTGTGAGGTCCGAATGCCCTTTCGACCTAGCAATGTATAGGGCGTTTGTGACCACTATTTATGAAGGTCCAAATATATCAAGTGGTGCTGAACTAAAAAGATTAATTTTACATGAATTATTTATCAACAAATATATAACATGTCGGATTATTTATGAATTACTAGCTCCTAAGCTTTCATAGCAATAATTTCAAGCTCTAAATCATTTATATACTAACTTTTCCATTAAAAAAAACATATGAAAACCTATTGCGTCTTGAAGATCTTTTTACTATTATCTACATACATATAGACTTTTTATATGATATCATCGTTAGTTTTCGTCGCTGTAAATTCTATTTTCCATCTTGAATAAAATAAAATTGTTAAAAATATTTTACTTTTTTTTAATTTTCTCGTATGTGTTGATAAATATTTTTAAAACCCATTACACAAATACGCTAGTAGAAAGCCTGAATAGACTACAAGCCTGAAGACAGTATTTGTGAACTCGTAAGTGTAGTCAACACTAATGGATAAGATTTACTCTTGAATTATAAGTGTGTGTGTGCGTGTGTACACACTGTACATGCGCATGTCGTGTGCGTGTGTGTGTATTTATGTGTGTGTGTGTACTTCAATATTCGAATGTGCGAGTAAATGTGAGTCCGACTTCTTGTGGTCGGTACTTGAGGTCGCCTATTAAAAGGGATCAATGGAATAGTGGGATGTCTTCGTAAGTTGTTTTGGTGATCTGTTCCACAATCTTATCCAATACTCGTTGAAAGCAAAAAGTTTTTAATGGTCATGTATGTTTATATGTACATATATGACAGTATATACAAAATATATGGAAATTTAAATTTCAAATCGATAAATAATCATAATAAAAAATCGGGTGGTGCTGTGCCGGGGCACACGGCCGTTGGCTTTAACGTGAAACGTCTATGTTAGCGAATCGATTTTAAAGTAAAAGATTGAATTGAAAACGAGTTTTAACAGCGAGCTGACTATATAAGTGAAATATTCACACCACATTTTTGTTTCTAAGACTAATAGCTTTTTAAATATTCAGGTACAATGATATAGACCTTTTCGTTACGGTCTACTTTTCTGAACCTGACTCGTATGTTTCGGCGCTATTTTAAAGACGTTTCACCTCAAAAGAGAGCTTATATGCTATTAATACCCATATTAGCGACAAAGTAAGCGTGTTACAGAGAAACTTACGGGCATTTTCGCGAAAGATAAACATATCGGAAAACACTTAAAGCTCTCTTTGTTCCATATTTTCATACCAAAATCTAATACATTGGCAATTTATTCTTATCAACGGCATATAAAATCAATCATGGTTATTTTGATACAATCGATTCTTAACGATACTTTTCGTACTTTATGCGTACAATAACGAATAATTGGTTTCAAAAAAATTGTTTATGTTATGACGTCTGATTTTCTTCTAGTGGTCACATACCATTCTTTAATGAAGTAGAGACATTAAAGTAAAAATATCTATGGTATATTAATGGTATGTAATACTAGGACTATTCCCAAGTGTTTTGCTATACGTAGCGTTAGTCGAGTTTATCATTATATTTAAGTTTGACTTTAAAAATAACCTCCTAGAACTAATTACTTATTGATCTTTTTTGTTGAAAAAATGTACTAGGTACTTCTGTGCTAGCTCACTGTATAAGCCTAAAACTCTAAAACTATGGATAGTTTTTATCTACAATAATACAAAGCTATATACACTTTCTGCATATAATTAACTGTTAGTATTTTCAGCATAACACCTTTATACTTATGTCAGTTTCCTAAGTGTTTCAGCCAATAAAAATCTATCTAGACTTTTATTCTAGTCAGACACATCTCTTTCGTTCCAGGTCACGCAACTTTTAAAATAAGTGCCACTTTGCAGACAAGAACTTAAATGACACTGTCGTATCACAATACTTAACAAAAAATACAAATATTAAATAGCAAACATGGCGGTAATTTATTTTATTTATTAATAGTAATTATTAATCTTAGTTACAGCATACAACTACGAGCTAAACAATATTATTAATGTTAGATTTTATTTTCACAAAAGATTTAATAATTTAGCCCACAAATTTGTTACCGGGGACTTTCATATAAAAATCCCTTATAAAGTTTTCATTATTTTTAAGATCCTACTATTCGGGGGGGACCAAAAAACATGAAAACCCGTCTTTGTTTTATACAAATATAGATAGTGTATGCAGAGTATAAACACATACATGAACATATTTACATACATTCACTACCTTATTATTATTACTATTAAATTTTTTTCTCACTTAATTCCAAATAATACACCGATATTAGAGCAATATTGCATAACGCGTAAACGATAAGCTCAAAATTGAAAAATATAATTGTGCCGCGTTCAATAAAAATAATTTAGCCTGCAGGCTGTTTTCTCATATGAAACCTGTAAGAATTTTCCAATAATACCATCCGTGCGACAATATTACCTCATTTCGTTCGCCCTATAATTTTATGCTGTACCAGAGCACAATTTCCTAACGATATGAATACAAAGGTATGAATATTCTACGATATTTTTAAAAGTATTAATAAACCCTGTTTTGCAACGGTATGAAGTTATCTTGAATATTTTTTAGTTCTCGGTAGTGTTTGTTCTTTTATGCAACATTTAACACGTACATAAAAACATGCGTCTAGTCTAAATTGTTATGTAGCTACTTGATTACTATTGTACTTCTTTTTATTTTTAAAGCAATCAGAGTTTTTTCCTATTCTGATGAAACGATTGCAAATTATTGTATACTCTATTTTAAGTGAAAAATTAATAAAAATAATTGAAATATTTAGTTGACGCAAGCTTTCTTAAATTTATATAGTGATTGAAATACTAAATTTGTTAAATGCATGAACATTAGGTCTAAAATAACTAGCGCTTTTCACGTAAAAGTCTGTCACGAAGTTTGAAACACAATCTTAATTCAGAAGAAAACATTTTTGACATTGATACAACGAAGACAATAGAATAATTTTGTTGTTTCAAGAGCGTTACTGAGTTTAATGAACTGGTAATATTATCTCAAACTGCGCGAGATGGAACGTCTACGAATATTTTTTATCGAAGCAAAAACAAACTTTATTAGCTTTTCACTGTTTAAATAGAGAAACTTCGGCTTGCCCATTTAGCGTTACCGTAGAATGTTCTAGGCTAAATTCAAACGATATTTCTGCTCCGTTTCGAAAAACAAAATTTATAGACATTATTTAAATCGCTTAAATCCAATTAAAGTTCTTCTAGTACTTCTGCTTAATTCTAATTCGATAATTTATTCGTCCAAAATAAGTAAAGACTAGGCTATAAAACTTGTAAATTCAATCAAAGCACAATTGGTCCTGGCCCCTTAAACCTTAATTCAATTTTATGTCAATCCACTTAAGAACAAAATGGTTACTTAAAAGACTGCCTGAGAAGATACACTCGAAAACAAAATGGATTAATCGCAATACCTCAAGCGCTCTGAAGCCCCAACAAAATTTAATTAAGAGCTGTAACGTTTTTTAAGAGAAATCTTCGGATTAATGAGGTGCTCAAAATTCTACTTAACATCGCACTAAAATTTGAGAGTGCCCATTTGGCTTGTACGCGCGGATCTGTTCTCTGCAGAACCAGTGTGTGTGAACCCCGCAATGGAAGATATTCAAGGCATTATTTAAGACGCTCAGGTGGCAAAGGATCTCTGGATGCTGGCGATGTGTTATATAGATGGAATGTTCGTGAATGCGAAGGCAACTTCAATTAGTGTTTGGTGGGAGTTTTTCGGGGCCGTCCGGTGTTATGTGCAATGAATATAAATTTCGTACGTGATACATTTCCATATCTCTGTCGGATAATGTATAGGAACTTCGGGAATGATATCAAATTGATCTACTCGGTGTTGCCATGAATTTATAATATTCCTTTTTGTTTGTAGCAATTTCTATTGCGATGAAATTGAATAACGCTGAAGGTCATCGTGATTATGTATTCTAAACGTGTACAGCCCGTAAGCTCCCTAACTGGATATTATTAGTAAGTTTATAGGCCATATTTGAAGGCCATTTATTGAAGTCGAATTTTCAAGCTTGGTCTACTATTAAAATCCCTATTACGTAATACATTGTGATGAAATTTACGCCATTTACTTTGCGTCAGCAATGACAATAACTAAAACATACAAAATATTTATTAGGAATTCATTCGAAACTCGAAATGAATTTGTTATTTTATTTTTATGTCCCTGACACTATATTACAGTATCAAATATACTATTAAATACAAAAAAATATGAAACAGAATTTGTAGTA
Organism: Eurema hecabe; assembly: GCA_026213755.1. Taxonomy (NCBI): domain Eukaryota; kingdom Metazoa; phylum Arthropoda; class Insecta; order Lepidoptera; family Pieridae; genus Terias; species Terias hecabe. The sequence goes on from JADANM010001810.1 coordinate 8,286,143, forward strand.
AAAATCTCAACACAAGCGCTTAATGATAAAGACGCAGCGTAGTAACGAAATATGAAAACGCTTAGTTGAAATATTTACAAGGTTTCCGGGCGAAAACGTGCTCATCTCAGAATGGTTAACGTCGCATTTACAATGGTAATGCGGAGTGTGCCACGAAGTTTTAGTTTTACACTCAACTTGTGACTATGTCGACTGTCTTTTGAATGCAGTGCTTTAGTACTGAATATAAGGCGATTTGCATCTTGGAGTTAAGGTAAATATCACTTTGAATTGAAGCGGATTTTGGGAATGTTTCTAGAATTCGCTAGCTAGTAAGTGAACTATGAATTTTCTTTGAAAGGGAGGAAATCAAAGACTAATAAAAGATTAAAATAAATTCGATTCATTCCTACAAATATTATTGATTGTGAGAGTTAGTTAGGATGTATGTATTATGTTACATTGATTCGTGTTTTGTTGATCTTTGAAGAATAAAACTATTGCATTTATCCTAGTATTAGTAAGTAATCGAAAACTAGCTAATTAACTAACTACTTAAACTATGAACACGTATGTAAACACGTTTGTCCATATCTAAATAAAGTTCAAAAATCTAATTATAACACCACAAAATACGAAAACAAAAATACCTCATGATTTATTTTTATACGAATTGAATTAAGTCTAATAGAAGAACAGAAGTAATTTAATATTGAAATATTGCGATTGCCGTAGAAATGAATTATTTACCCAAATATCATTTTTCGGTTTCGGTAACACGACCGACAAACACATTAGTGAAGTAATGGCTGTCGGAGATATATTCCTGTATCAAAGTGCGCAACCGTGCTTAGTAATAAATTTATTGTGGTGCAAAGAGAAAATTAGGATATGAACCCAAGTTTTTTATATTCTATCTACCTATAAGTCCTGTCTGTATTCGCAGAAGTGACTACGAAGGAAACCCACAGATAACCTACTAAGGTTTCAAATAAAAAAACTTTACATACATTATAACGTCGAATAAATTTTCATTTTCAAATGAAATTCACTGCATGTTTCATTACTAATGAAACCAAACAAATGTTTCTTCTTACTTCCCACCCCTACTAAGGATGACTTGATTTGATTAATGAAATTAAAAATGGTAATAACGACCCTGTGAAAAGACTAGTCAATAAAAAATTAAATCTTTCAATTGTATTATCACATTCAACCAAACTAGCAAATCATCAATTTTACCAAAAAAAATTCAGTGTTAAGATGTTTTGTAATTTTTATTAATAGATATTAACATATATTTTAGTATACTTTTGCAGTCGCTTAAAATAAACCTGATAGACTCTCACGACTTATGTAAATAAGTATTTAGAATAAAAGAAAATACATAAAAAAGTTTACTAATACTATAAATGCGAAAGTAACTGATTGTTACAATTTATACTAAATTATATTAAATATACAGATAGATTAGATTCTAAGCAAACAAATGGAATACTTTTTTCTCCGTTCAGTGGACACACGAAAAAAACCGTTGTGAGGTGCAAAGGTACTATCATACTGTTACTAAATAAAATTAAATCATTAAATTTAAATTTAAATTAAATCATTTTAAGTATTTTCTCAATGCAATAAGTAGGAACATGTAAAGATATATCTATCTCTGTTTTTTCACACAAAACCATTGAGCTATCGAAATCTGTCTAAGCGAGTTAGCAACGGGGACAGATGGTAGCCAG
>JADANM010001810.1:8296639-8309298 GCA_026213755.1 Eurema hecabe
TGTATGCCAAATATCAGACAACACCATTCAGTAGTTACAAACATCCATACTCACAAACTTTCACATGTAAGTATAATATTAGTAACATAAATATAACTAAAAGGAGATAAATGTTATCTTAGTAATGACATTTCTCGTGGTATAGAATATTTTTGACAGCTGTCACCTGTCAATTAGATTATCATTTTGCGCGCCAGTGTCCGCCCGTGCCAACTGCCAAAGAATCGCTCATAATTTCCTGCCTTTAATGAAAGTAACACAAAGAACTATATTTTAGTTGCTATCCGAATGAATGAACAAAAGACCTTCACTAATGAAACCTCCGTTTTAAACAAAACCCTTAATTTTCTCGACTGATTCATTAAAGCGAACAATTCAAATTGATTGCAATGTAAACTCCGATATTTCGATAGTACTATTATAAAATCCAATTAAAAGTCTATTTATTTACAATGAACGCGTACGCGATGTTATTCTCTTGATAACTTAAAGATGACGCCACTTACACTGTACTGTAACATGCTTAGTATCACTATCAGAGCAGTCATTTTGTGGGTATGTTGTTTTAAGTAGAAAAAAAATTTGCACTAGCTTACACATGAAGCTTAAAAGCTATGTAAGGCATATAACATTCACATTTGTACTTGGTCCTTAATTCCGAGGGAGTGTTCAAAATGTAATCACTAGGTACAGAAAAGAGTCTATTATACTGATGATTTGTGATTCCTTTTTATTTCATTAATTTTGAAGAGTATCGCCTTGCGTTATCGTCTTATATTAGTTTAAATGATAATACTGATTTATATTAATTCAAGCCTTAAAAGAAACGTAATAATATAAATAATTTTCATATAATATGTAGAATAGTATAGTATAGAATATAATCCCTACGTTGACCATACATTCGTAGTCACAGAATCGCATAGCCCACATATTCCAATATAATAGAAATAAGAACAAAAGAAGATTATGTAAAGCCTTACATAATTTAGTCCGTACAAGGCCTGCATACGACGCTCGCCGCAGGCTACTTCGATCGAGACAAGAACAAATAGGATATATCCTGCTCACAATTCTACAATCATCTTGGTATATATAGAGATATAAGTTTAATTGAAATCTATTTCAAACAAAAACTTATATAGGTACTTTCTCGGTATTTTCTACAATAAGGTTTGAATAATGATTTAATAATCAAGAACGAAGAGTTCGCTTATCGAAAACTTAATACTAATATTTCAAACAAAATAATGCGCTAACTTGTTTATCAAAGACGGTCACAGCTTATTCAAATAATAATAAATGGTGCATCTAGTAAATTGTTTTTTATCTTAAATGTATGATTCAGTTGCAGTTATATATTGTGTGAATATTAGGTAATTGTTTTATTAAAGAACTCAACTAGAAAGATTTAAACAAACATGTTTTAGCTAAAATTAATATGATATATACTGGTTGCTATAAGGAGATAGGAAGCAACGGAAACAATAGTATGATATTTGCTTACACGCCATTGTAAGCGTCGGCCATCTTAATCAAGGCAAAGTTTCACAGGCGTATTAACGCACAATGTAACAGAGACGTGTCGCTTTGTTGGAACTTGCGGCTAGGGGCCGGGGAACTCTTATAAAACAATAATTAGAAGGCCCATTGTGGTTGAATCATTATAACGACCAGCCAAACGTGAACCCTTGAACATTACGTATGATTACTTCATGAGAAGAACGCTGATGTTATCATGGGTCAGCATACACTGGCGATCCTTAAGAATTTAATCAAGTTAAGTACGAGAGTTATAAAGATTTGATGAATCCCCAAATATAATTTTGGGTAGTCAGGAAGTTGTTTACGTTATTCATTACTGCATTTTGCTACTTCCTAAGTTCAGGCTGAATAGTTTTGCAAGTAAATTTTGCGACTTATCTTTACTTGTTTTTTAAGTGTTTTACAAAAATACAAGGAAATGTAGGTGTACATAGTAATAGTATTAAACATTTTATAACCAAGAAATGTTGCAAACAGATTCCGTTAACAAATAAAAGGCATTCATATGATCGCTTGGAAATGCAATCCCACGCGTCGCTTAAAACAAGTGCAGTACAAAGTAAAAGGATAATAAAGTGAAAACAAAATAATATTACAATAAAGATGAGTTTTACAAAAAGCGGCCACCGCGACCGTTACGGACCGTGCAATGTATACGAAGTGGAAAATTTACCCCGCATTACGTAAATATCAGTGGGTAGAAGTCAGCTCTGAATTTTGTTTTTTTGCAAAGAATTTTTAGACGGACTCCGTGCGTTGCGCTTGCGAATAATCCGGAATTCTGCGTGTGTAAAATTCAGTTACCTTTAGCTTTTAGAAAAAAATCAAATTCCATGCCTAGCGAATCGAATCACGATCTTTCTCGGTCATAGGCATCCGTACGTCTTGACTTACTGACTAGACTTATGGTCCTATATCCTATTGGGCTTGCTTGATTTTAATCCAGGTCTTGTCTTGGCCTTCGCTTCTTCGATGATAGTTCGCTGCCAGGTCTGTTTTGGGCGTGCACGTTTTACGAAAGCTTGAATTTACACCTTATAATTTGGTTTTTGTTAGAAAATACTTCAAGATTGAAATACTAGTCTACCGTTTCTATCAATTATTTTAACATTAAGGTGAAATATAATTGATTAGCATTAATTCACAAACCTTCATGTAGCGTTTGATTTATATACCATCGGGCATTTTTGTTGATATATCTTAAGTCTCGCTGTTAACAACTTAGCTAATCGCATTCGAATGAACTAAGCAAAAACTGCCTTACTGCTGTGTACACGACCTAATGGAATTGGCCTTTCGCTATATAGACAAGTACTTACTTACGAAAAAACCAAAGAAACGTATGAACTAAATATAGGGTATAGTTTTATCTACGCTATATCTTTGTTAGTAATAATGAAACTCGGAAATTATGTTACTATTTCTTAAAATATGTATTTTTGTGGATATCGTAAGGCTATTGAGATTACTTACAATATATACAACTTCTCGACATCCAACAGTCAGCTGTCCGACTGATCGATCCTTCTTTTGGTTCAGAGAAGGCTTCTACTTCCTCCTCAAAACGTCGCAACTACTACGTATATTAACAGCCTAATTAGAGAAGATACCCGCTAGTGTATTCACGGCCTAAACTGAGTGGCGATTTGCCGCTTCGACGCATATTAGACGAACATCACATCTGACGTTACTGCGAAAAAACCATAGCACCCTTATTTTATTATAACCGCTCTGATAAGCACAGCAAATAAGACCTTCGCATCGGATAAATTATATCGCGTCTATAATAATGAATGTTTTTATAAAAAGCCGTTTTTATTTTTTAAAACAGCTTCAAACTTTTTTTGTACAGTTAATGATAATGAAGCAACATTTTTTCTACATTATTTCATATATACATTATTTACATTACATTACATTATTTCGTAAAATCCTTTTAGGATTTTACGCCAAAAATATATGTCCCGATTACCTTTCAAAATATTCATTTACGTACATAACGAAAGGACACTGATAGATAATCAGATTCATATTACTATATGAAGCTAAAGAGCTCAATAAAAAAAGTAAAAATAAATTAAGAATACAACATTTAACGGACGTTCGAATGACGTCAATTAACCGTATTCATTTGTGTCGACGAAACAATTGTTTTAAATCATTAATTGTTCCCAAATGTTAGCGTAACGGACATGTTTTGTGACTCGCAAATTGATTAATGCGGTTACGAATGAAACCGTAATTAGGACCCTTCATTATTTTGTTTACCCCGCGCACTAATTCGTGATGGATGTCAGAAAACAACATTTAATCCTATAGAAACTATAAAAGCAAAATTGTTCTGTGTAGAGAGATTGTATCGCTACTGAAAGTATATTTAGAATAACGATATAAGTACACCATATAGATTTAAGTTAAAGAATAATATAGAATAGGACAAGTGCGTCAAATATTCGTTGTTCATCGTATGAGTACGCACTTTTCGAGGTACTTAGCTTTCTTTTAGTAAATTCAATAAAAATCAACATTTATATGTTTCTTATTCGATTGAATATGAGTTTTTTGTAACGTCAAAAATCCAGACGGCTAATTATTGTTGTATCCATAGACGTATAATGTATGGTAATGATAGTCCCTTAATATTTGGTCAACCTTACGTGTTAAAAAAACGTTCTTATACTTGATGATACGCTCACAAGCCCAACGATAATGTTGCTGCTATAAAAATTGTACTTTATAAATGTAGAAAAATTTAAATCTACGAAAAATATACGAATTTTAATGCGATGCACTGCTAAGATGATGTATGTAAGTAGACAAAATTGTCTACTTTGAATTGGCTTCATTTTATTGCGGTTCTAGATGTTATTCTTCTATGGCTTTATACTGTTATATTTTCGTACCCATTATTTAATCAATATCTAGTTCAATAAATTCCAAACTCCCTACTCGAAAACAAAAAGGCGAGTTATCTCGACCGTTGACAAAGCTTAAATAATACGCAATTACCAAACTCAGCATAAAAGATGAACTCGAGTTAACGTGATTGATGACGCAAGTTAACACAACTTCGCAAGATCACTGAATCCTAATCCCTAACGGCTTTGTCTTTGCTTTTTGCTTAATATGTTTTGTTAAGAATATTAAGATTTATTTATATAAAAGTTTACAAGGAATATTCGTTCATTGGGCGTAATCAATGGATATTTTCTAGCATAGGTAAACGGTTTTAAGCAAATATTGTTATTTAATGTGTAGGAAATAAGATTGGCAGGAAAAAATATATATATTGTACACAATCTGTGATTATATATGAAGAATTGAAGATTATAAGGTTGTCTATTACAGATACACGACACTTCAGAATGTCCTAAAAGCAAGAAAAACAAACATTTTTTTCCGTTCCTAGAATTAGCTTTTTTCCCATAAAAAAGTAGATAAATATTTCACTCAAAACTAAAATGATTTTCAACATGTTTCAATAACTCGCTATACAATTTTATCTCTCAAAATATAATTAGTTCCGAACTTGTGTGTGGCACACAATTCATCTTGACCCTGAACCCTGTCTCAAGCGCCGCGAAAGCCATTAATCTCAAAGCCAAGATTTCCAATCGATTCATTTGTTTATCGAGCAATTAGTACAGAGATATTAGCGTGATGTGGGTTAGGTAACCCTATTATTGTCTAAAGTTCGGTCGGGCTTACGAAATTTAAGATTTAAGATATATGACAGTTTACGCTAACGATCTTCTTATACACCTAAGATGCTTTGTAACTTGCAAATTCTAGGGCTCTTATAATAATGAGACTATAATCTATATTGGGTGGAATGTTATGTTTAATGTTAAACGCTTACTGCTTCTAAATTCGAAATTTAAACAGCTCGCTACATTTTTTTAACATGGCCAAGATACACAAAGCATTCTAACCGGCCAGCAATATAAAATTTAACATTATTTTTTAAACTGGTAATACACTATTTTGACACATAAAATTAATAGTTGACGTATAGTTTTTGAAAAATACGAATAAATAATTCTTATTCTAAAGACTTAGTTTTATTTTATTAAAAATTTTAGTCAGTTTTCAAACTAGCAACATTCACACTACAATTATGTCAATATTGTAACAATAACGGTACCTTTGAAGGATAAAGTAATAAATAACATTGCGGATAAATCCTCATAGATTAAGACGTGAAAAGCCAAAAGCATCAATCTATACTTTCACATAAAAGTAAGATAAAGGCTTGTATGACCTCCTAAATCCCTCGCAACCCTTGTTTTATAGTAATTTATGGGACCAATCTTTGGGTTCCGTATGAAAGAAAGTTAGTGTAAGTTAAAATGTTAGGACTTTTACGTCACCCGATTTCATCACGAAACGATAGCTACGTTTATCGTTATCGTAAATCGTATTCTGGGTACATTATACGTTTGTTGTAATGTAGGTATGGATACTAGATGATAAATAAAAAATTAAAAAGATAGAGGTTTTTTCGTTCCTAATAACTTGGCGATGTTAAAAACTGCATGACTGCATATTATATGACGTTTATTCTTAATTTACTTTGATTTTTATGAAATATTACTCTTCCAATTTAGATACTATACTATTCTATAAGAACAATACAGATTAAAAACAAAATCCACAAATAAAATCTGTTTCAGCGCTGTGTGCTGTGTGTGTCATCAGCGGTGTAGCCAGCTTCATCATTTCCATGCGGAGCCGTAAAACTAGCAGTAACTGTATAATGCAGTGTTGCCATAAATACACTGCATTTTATTGCCATTGTTAACGGCCATCGTAAAATGCTTGCCATATGCTACTCACACTTGATGTTGTTGTTACAAAGAAAATTAATCTGTATTTTTATTATTACGATGATTTTTGTTTTAAAATAAAAATTGTACAAGTCACTATAATTATAATATAAAGAAAACTATTTGTACAATTACTAAATGTTGATTTATAACTACAAAATAATTTGAATAGAACTTGGCTTCTATGAGATCTCAAAACTTTTTACGATGGAAAGACTGCATCGAGAGACTTGGCATTTTTTTTTACATTTAATGTTTTCCGTGGGATATAAGTCTTACAAATATGTATATGACAGTTAAGCAATATACCTAACACTCGAACTATTCAAGCTATGAAATAACTTTCAAGTTTGACATTTGTCTTTAAATGATTTTGAAGTAATGTTCACGTATTAATATCAAAGGTTATAGGGCATTACGTGCGATGTAACGTTAATTATGACTTATGAGATAGATTCCTACTGAAATATATTCAAATAAAATACGTTTAACGTATTTTCAAATGCATTTTAATATTATATACTATCATTATTATCTATGTTTATATTACATAATCTGTGACTTGCAAAATATTAAAAAGAAAAATGCTGGTTAGTTGAACGATTAGCAGAGAAATAATAACAAAGCGAGAATTTGAAAAAAGAACGTTAGGTCTTGATTGCTTTGTAATTACGTATCGTATTGTTATATGAGTTGTGAGATAGTTAAGAATAAATATTGAAACAAATATTATTATATTTACTCGAATCTTATGCGTTTTTTGTAATAAGTTTTAGTCGTATAACTAAAGTTATTCATATACGCGAAAACTTTACCTAAATACCTGGTTATAATTTAATAGTTAATATTGTAAGTAACACTTAACCTTTTTTTATATAGAAGTTTATATTAAAATTTAATTTCTGTTAAAACAGTATAATATGTAATTTTATAGTAATTATAGTGAATTGAAACAGTATACATACATAATTTTTTAATAGAAATCCTAATAAAACGTTAAAACGTTTTAACTACACATTATAATCAAATCGGAAAAATCAAAGCAAAATTATTTATAAGAAATTCTTTTATTGTTTTTTCACTTTTATAGAATCGAAGGTTCTTGAAAAATAATATTCGTCAGTTCTCGTTTTTTTAATTAGAAATACAATACCTTCGTTTTTTTCCCGATAAAATCTTTTGAAGAGCCCATAACAATAGATGAAATAAATCTAACGATCTTCAAATAATATGCCTACATATTTTGAGCGATTCATGAAAATCGTCAACAACACTTCGAGATTAAAATACTTTTTGTACCTATACAAATTCCTTTTAAGAAAAAATATAATAAAAGCGATAATTCCAAAACGTTGTTACCTACTCATTATAAATCGCATATAATAAAATCGCTTTCTGTCTGTCCCTATGTATGCTCAAATTATTTAAACAACTCATGTTTCTCTACCTGATTCGTTGTTATCAGATAGAATGATTCAAAAAAGGTTTTTGTGTATTATAATTACATGCATCAATGCGGGTAAAAGCGTGTAGTGTATGAATGTATGAAGTCTAAGTAAAGGACGCGTCACGGATGTTTAACGCTGGACGAGAATAGCTGCGCATCGGTAGAATCGCGCTCGTAATTGACGTATTGGTGCGAGAAAGACAACACGACTGGGGAACCAATCAACGCTCGCGCACCCGACGATCACGCGCCCCGCGCACCGTGCTTACCTATATATAACATCTACAGAGAAAAGATTTTATATTACATTAATTATTAAATGCCTATTCGTATATAATGGTTGTTTGTTTAAAACCTTATATGGCGTGGGGCGCGGCTAGTTCTATATAAGACAATGAATAATAACCTATTTGAACTCTCTATCTCTCTCTCAATGAGTTTATGATAACACCAGCCTTATAAACTTGTATAGCCTTATATAAACTTGTATAGGTCGCGTCACGAATGTTTAGCGCTGGACGAGAATAGCTGCGCATCGGTAGAATCGCGCTGGTAATTGACGTATTGGTGCGAGAAAGACAACAAGACTGGGGAAACCAATCAACCCTCGCGCACCCGACGATCACGCGCTCCGCGCTTGCCGTCCCCACGATACCTTATTTTTGACTTCTCCGCAGGTTTCGTTCAGCGCTAAAGATTCGTGACACGACTTATACCCTTCTTTTTGTTATAGAATAATAATAAAAACATCCGCAGTTTTACTCTGTTAAAACGCTTCGAAAAATAGTCTAGAATGTGTCAGAAATACTCAATATCGTTATTTTCAAAGCATAATCTCATTCTCAAGTCTTGGTGTAAATTCGTATTTCATTCGATTTACCTTAAAAGAAGCGTTTCATTACAAGTTCAAACGCTTGTCGAGGTGACAAAAGCGGTTCCTTTTAGCCTTTATAAGACCTTCGATAATGTTGAATTGATGAATATTTTAGACCATCTTTAGAATTCCTAGTCTCGCAAAGGAGCTTTAAATTAAAGAAAAGCTGTTGTAAAATTCCTTGAATGAAAATTAAATAATGCTTTTTCGTTGAATATAAGTACCTACCTTGTTCCGGCAATGTTTCATATTTATTAATAACTACGATATATTGGATAATTTTACTGTACATATCTAAGAGTTCTAGTACGTGTCTGATGCATCGGGTACGAGAGACAGCAATTCAATTCTTGTTTCTTTAAAACCAACGAAAACCAATGTTAATAATTATTATTATTTTACAATTGTCTAACATGTTCAACTGAATCAATAGAAAACATACTGCGTCACAGCCATCAAGCGTATAGCGGGATTTTCATTTCCAGCAAACCATGTCCACAAAAGCACTTTTTATACTTTTTCTTTGCGTTTAAGTAATACTGTACGAGAATTTCTCATTTAAATGAACGCTGCACCGACTTGTGGTACAAAAGGCCCTCATTCATTACTTCCATACACATCTTGATATAAAAAGATAAAAAATTGCACACACTAGTGTGATGTGAACATCTGAAGCGTGGAATTTTCGAGAACATTTTCAGACGACGTTACGTTCCAAGCGGGTCTTTAAGATTTAAATAAACGTACCTACATACGTTAAGCGTAAATCCTTTTCTAATTTAACATGAATTCTGCGTAGTTTTACTTCTAAATGTCTGTTAACAAGGCTGTGTCTGACGTTTAGATATAATACGTTTTTAATTTCGCGTCTTGAGTTTAATTCAAGCCATTCTATAAATAATGTTACAAGCTATTTTCTTGAAATCCGCGTTTGTTTTAAATCCGCTAAAACCCTTTTAAGTAATCAAATGTTTTTTTTTAGGTTTTTTAGTTTTCCCTCTCATTATTTGAATTCCGAACATTCTTTTGTAGCCATTCTACCGTTAAAGTTATATTTGCAACGTTCTCTGCGTTCCTTTTTCGGTTTTTCATTAAATTTTTAAGTTTTCAACTGTTATTAATGAACTGGTATTAACTACATAAATCCATGCTAATATTATAAATGCGAAAGTAACCCTGTCTGTCTGTCTTTCCATCACGCTAAAACTACTGGACCGATTAGAACGAAATTTTGTACACAGATGGCCTAGAGCCTGGGGAGGGACATAGGCTACTTCTTTTTTGAGATCTTTTCATAAAACCTAATACAAATCAAACAGATGTCAACTCAAACTACAATAATTAAGAAACAGTCAAATTTCTGAACGCAGTCATTAGTATTTTTAAGCAATTAATATCTATTATTTTTCAGCAGACTATACATTACATCAAAGGCATATATTACATATTAATAGCAAATAATTCATCTATATTTTCAAACACTGGAACATTCTTTGTATTGGGAAATTAAGTTGTCCTTTTTAGCATAATATTACTGTTCTCCTATTTCTTTCTTGAATATCTTAATATAAAAAATATCGCTTCATCATTTTCTCATACCCATAAGACAAACGAACAAGTACTTATACTTAGGAACTTTATTTATTTGTGGATTTACAAATTTTCGAATTTATAAATTATTCATATAAAAAAAAATCTTAACATGAGAAATGAACCAATAGGTCATGCGAAGTCACGTGCAAACAGCAAACACGTCCAGCGCTAGTTTCTATACGTGCCACCACAAAACTAAGTTTTGGCAACGAATAACGTCCCATTTGGAGCTCCAAATACGTAGCTACGTAGGTACGCCTCGACTTGCTGTATTGCACTTTCGTTCACGTTCAAAAATAGCAATAGAAGTTATACCTCAATGCGATCAAAGCCGATGTTTGAACTATATAACTACACTAAATTTCTTTTATTTTAGTTTAGGGAAAAGTTTAACTGTAAACAATAGTACCTACCGTTTGAAGTATCTGTATTTAGATAATAAGAGATGCCAAGGTAGGTGATAAATATGAGATTTTATTGGACAGTTTTCTCTTCTACATGCATGTCGTATCATACTAAGTTAAATTAAGAAACCAATCAATCTGTTACAATAGGTATCTTAAAATACAAAAGAGATAAAATTACAAATTGCCAGTTATGCATTAATTATTGATTTCGTTTATTATTAGTTTTTGAAGAATTTTTAAAAGCGTCTTTGAAGTCGTTCACATCGTCAACGACGCGGACACTTTATTAAACTGAAAAACATGTTGTAACATGTTCACTACACATACTTCAGGAAGGAGCAATTACAAAAGACAAATTCGCTGTGTTTATCATGAAGCAGACGTATGAGGTCGGTTTTTAACGCGACAACGGCATTCGTAACACACGATGGATAGCTCGCGTTAGTTCAGACGTAGTATTAATCGGCCTGTTTGCGATCTGCATACAATATACTTTACTAGCCGCTCCCCGCGGTTTTACCCGCGTAGTTCCCGTTCCCGGGGCAATACCAAGATAAAAAATATCCTATATTCTAATCCAGGGTATCATCTATCTACATACCAAATTTCAATTAAATCGGTCCAGCCGTCTTGCCGTGAAAGAAAGACAAACAGACAGACACACTTTCCCCGTTTATAATATTAATATGGATATTACTTGAAACATGCAATTATGTTGCTTTTTCCTATGGCTTTAACTGGCACACGAAATCTTAGGACGTTATTTGTAAGGGAAATCGTTTTTTGTGTTAGCAGGCAACTGATCAGAAGGCTTACTTGTTATTAATAGAATCCAATCATGAACAGACGTAACGCTGTGACTTAAGTGTTGCCACCTGTGTCATTTTGCCCTTTTCTTATACCTATAAGAAAAGGGCAAAATGACACAAGGCTGGCAAGGGTTAAGAGGAAAATTATCTTTTTAATGCCGAAAAGAATTTGGATTAATAATAATAATATATAGCCCATACACGAACAAAGCTGACAAGTAAAACACTCTTATATTCGGAGAAGTATAAGTTTATATTTGTTATGCAGCTTATTTACCCATTTTCAGCCTATTAAGCTGTTTAAACAAAAATGAGTTCCCAAAACGTATGAAATCATCATAGTTATTAACAATTATAACACATTACATGAAACATAATTCCCAACCCTTTTACGTAATAAACTTAAAAGGAACGTATTTATCTTGCCGTATTTGCGCCGAGGGTTCATTGAAAAGAAAACAATGGCTATAACGAAGCAAACATATTGGATGTTGGTTTAACAGCTTTCGATTTCTCAACAGAGAGGAACTTTAATATGAAATGGAGCTATCTATTAATTACTTTTTTATTGTCAAGTCATTGTGTATGAGTTTGTGCTTCTAACCTCAAGCAAAGTCAAAGTCGAATATATCCGTCGACTAACACTTTTGAATCGTCATCGTGTTACAAAATAATTATGTACCACAAAAGGCATGAATCTTCATTCAATCAGTCTAATATTTTCTTTGAAAATTTGACACAGTGATGAAACGCTTTTAAACTTTGTCTCCGTTACATATGTTTGGACAATTAATCCTTCCCAATGCTCTTTTAATGGCCGATGACATATTTTGATTGTTTTCAAACCTTTATAAGTGGAGGTAACTGCTCAGCTAATCGTCAAAACTGTAAAAAATAAATAAACTGTATATTTGACGTACAATTCTCATTTAAATAATTGAAAATATCTCAGCCCGTTTGGACATGGACTCATCATCACCTTTTACCAACATCTTGAACTACCAAATAATAAAACTATAGTAGCCCTGCAAAACATCTCATTCTATAACCTTCTAGAAAACTCTAACCGCATTATAAGTTATCATAAATTCTTCCAGACAGGTGCTGGTACTTATAATTTGAACTGCTCTCACGTCTTCGGAAATTGGATTCCCGGAG
>JADANM010001810.1:8309308-8327511 GCA_026213755.1 Eurema hecabe
ATAACATACATTAACAACAAAGTTAAAACGAAATCGATTAACATGATAATTAATATTAACAACATAATTTATATGGCACATGCAAATACAGTTTAATATCTCATAACTTTCCATAAGTAATGGGAGCAATTATTTATCGAACTAAAATTATATCGGCCGTGATTAAGTATGGAACTGGATATGAGATAACCGCTATACATCATTTTGAATGTTTGTTCCATTGCAGGCTATTTATGTTTACAAATATCGCTATTCGGATTATAATTACATTACATAGTATATAACAAAGTCACTTTCTTGTCTGTTCCTATGTGTGCTTATGTCTTTAAAATTATGCAACAGATTTTTATGAAATGTTTTTAATAGATAGAGGCATTCAAAAGAAAGGTTTCGGTATATGTATAATACTGTAATACATGCATAATTTATTCGTGCGAAGCCGGATCTAGTCGCTGGTTATAGGTAATTTAACCTTTATATTCTGGTTTAAGTTACAATACGCCCACTCTCAGCTTTCTCCGCGGGTTTTTAGAATGTTACTCTTTCCCGGTATTTTATTGATTTTTTAAGAGCTCGATACTACCAATGAATTTCCTGGAAACTTTCGCGTTCATGAAAATAATTTATACCACTGAGCTTCAAACATACCGCGCACGACTGCAACGATTTTAAATCGCGTTGATGATTTTGACTTTTTCTACTTATACTACAGTTGATATACGAGATATCTGTCTCATTGATTAAATTAAAAATGAGGTCAAGAAAATGGATACTTCTATGTACAACGAGTTCCTTATATTACCAATATTATAAAATACTACTAAAAATAAATATATGTAGTGATATAGAAACTACAAGATACGTAGGCATGGTACAGATCGCTGAAATCAAATACGTAACATGAACGATTCTTTCGAAACAAAATAAAAGAAACTAGTCAAAACCGAGTTTATCTTACAGTGACAAAGAATAAAGTTTTACGAAATAGGCAGAGAACGGCGCAATATCAGCCCCTCAAGACACGACATTGTAGGATAAAAAAGTATCGCAATATTCATAGAATTTACCTACATTTTGGAAACAAATGTCCCCAAGGATTGGAGATAATAAGATATAGGGAACTTCCGCGCTGAATCCAAAACATGTGTTTGGTAATCCTTTCTTTGGGCTATCGAGAAACGGGAACGAAACATTTATATATACGTAAAAAACTTTTGGCTTGATAATCTAAATGATTTGAAACAAATACAACAAAAGCAGAATCTACTTGAATTTTATTTTAATGCGTAATAATTTAGTTTATGGATGAGAAGTTTCTAGAACGTTGACTTTAGTTATAAAACGAAATTTATTATTTCCTTGAATAATTAAAATTATGTTTAATTTTATTATTTATCCTTTCTGTATTGCCTGGTTGCCTGGAAAAAATGACTTACAGTCATAAGGCTGCCATTTACATGTGTTTTATTTGTCTAGTTTTTTTTTTTATTGTATACTGTTATATTAATACGTGTAATAAAGAATTTGTAAATAAATAATAAATTAAATACGAATTTACATAGCATATATAGCAGCTCTGTGTAAACATGTAATTCGAAAGCTTTCTTGATTCATTTCAAAATTCAAATATCAAATGAAATTGTATTTACCCACACTCACTGCACGTCTGAGTGCCGAACGTAAAATTTAATTTCGTAGATTTACTCTTTTCAGACACTTAATGTAATAACGTTTTTAAATAAGGTTACGGATCCCGATAGTCGATACATCAGTATTTATCCTTCATTATAGATATACATATTTTCACTTAAGATTAATAATTATTTATAACTATTCTGTTCTAGAAAGATTACTTCCTCTCTCACATAGAATCTTCTTTTATCTGTGGAACTTGATTTGCGCGCGCGAAATGACGTATGACTATGGCACACTTTCCTCGACTTAAATTTCCCCAATAAATCACAAAGGAAGGCGCGTGATGACACAGAAAGAGTTTAGTGCTCAAAAGCTCTTTTATCTGCATTGAACAGAGGGTTAACGCAATTTACTGGATTAATCCACATGATGCTTCGTTCGCTTTTGTTCGTGCCATCGATGCGAGACTGTGCGCGGCCATTTTAAGTTTTGCGCGCCATTTGCATTGCGTCAGCACTTCTAGCTTTTATAATGTATTGCTAATATTTGTATGTCTATCTTCTTGCTTTCTTCTTATAACAATCTTTTTTTTTAATACAGAATGCCTCGGTATTATTTCCATTAAATGATCGTCTAAGGTTAATTTTTTAAGTAGGAACAATAATAAAATATTTTGATTTATAATATAATTATTTTCATACCGATCGGAGCCAATTTATCACCCAATGTTTAAATAGCAGCTATAATTTATCTTGCTTCATATCAAATAACAACAGTGCCTATTTTAACACTGGGTGCGTAATAAACATGATTATAGTAAGGACAATAAATTCATTTCTACGAGCAACTCAATAAAATCCCAGCTATTCTAAAATTTGAGAAAATTGCTTTTATTTCACATGAATTTGAACAGATATACGAAAGATAATCGATATTCGATATAATCACTACTAGCATTTGGCGCTTGTCTAGATCAGACATTATATTTTTCTTAAGATGAAAAAAGTATTTATTAAATCAGTTGTCTATCAAACAGATTCAATAAAGAATATTGAATATGTCAAACACATACAGATTATATAACTTAATATAATACAAGCTATATTTAAATCAACGAATCTGAAGGAGCAAATATTTAATCCAAAGATTTTCGAGAACAGGCAAAAATCAATATTCCATCTCCATTATATCTACTTTTTTAAAGATTAAACTTTATTAACTATACAATTTAGCTAAGTTTACTTCTTTAACTAATGATTTAATGAAAAACTAATCTATATACCATAATTTGGAGTGTAGCCTTTTTAATGTTTATTCCTATAAATATTGACCTGTAGTGTTATCTGTGTTTAATGATTTATTTTTTGGATATTTTTCGCCTTTGTATATGTTGTGTATATAAAAGTGTGTAGTACCTATATTTTATTTGATAGATTGTCTTACACCAAAACGTGAGCTCACATAAAAATATGTTAATTATTTTAAATAGACCTTACATCCGATCGGTCTCTTCTAGGTGTGTAAGCTTGGAGTTTTTCCAGCGGGACAGGCTATGACGTAATAGTTATTGCACTATAAGCAGAGCACCTTTACCAGATTGTGCAGTTCTTGGATCTCAGCCAATCTGCCGGCGTGAAGTCTCGATTTCTGGCTGAAATATAAATAATATTTTATAGGATAGGTCTTACAGGCTCAACGGATCAGGTTAACTACAGATTGGTGTTTGAAAGTGACTTATATTGCAAATGGTTATATGTGGTAGATTTATGAAAGCAAGCTTTATTGAGAGCTGCTGAAAAACAGCGTTATATTATATTCTTAGTACACGCTGAACAAATACCTTTTTGCTATATTGATATTTTCTTTGCTAACTTAATTTTTTATTTTTTTATTTTGTGTGTTTTAAACCAGTTATAAATAAAGTCAATACGAGTGGTTTAATCGTGTGTTTTATGATTTACCTATCTGAAAGAATTTTATAAAAAGTCATACAGTCCTCAATTTTGACTTAAATAAAAAACATATTTTAGGTTATCTTTGTTTTATTTTAATGCATTCTTTCTTTTTCAGATTATAAAATAAAATAAAATAAAAATAAAAAATAAAAAAGCCTTTTATTTCCTGCAAAATAATTTTACATATAGTTTTATGCATCGCTTATTTTTAAACATTTAAACTAAGAGAGACTTGAGACTCAATTTCTTTAATGAGTTATATTTGGTTGTAAGTTGCGTAACTTGAACAATCTAGAACACATCAAGTTTTTAATTTTACTGTACCTATTGATTCCTCAGTATTACAAAACGTTATAATAAACTAGCTGTTGCCCGCGACTCCGTCCGCGTGGACTTTCTTATAAACTTTGACCCTCCCTTCCCCCCTTATAACCTTTTTTTCCAGTTAAAAAGTAGCCTATGTTTAATCTCAGACCTAGACCATCTGTGTACCAAATTTCATAACAATCGGTTCAGCGGTTTGGCCGTGAAAGCGTAAAATTATAAAAAGTTTCACCCTCTCGCGCAACCTTTTGGGGGTTGAGTTTTAAAAAAAAGTAGCCTATGTCCTTCGCCAGGCAATAGACTATCTTTGTACCAAATTTCGTTCTAATCGGTTCAATAGTTTTAGCGTGTTGGAAAGACAGACAGACAGAGTTACTTTCGCATTTATATTATTAGTAAGGATTAACAATTCAGAATATATTGTTTGTAACATTTTACCAACATAACAACATATAATGCAAATCAAGCAAATCTGAATATCATTGCCCTACTTTTGCAGCGGAAAAGTAAGATTTCTTTTATTTTCATTGTAACGGGAAATAAAACAATTCTTGTTTCTTTCTAAATTGTTTAGAATTAGGGACACAAAGAGAGTTTGTTTCCGTAACTCAATGCTTGATAAAAAACTATTTTATCTAATACAAATATTGTCTTTCTATTGGGGATTTCTACACTATAAATAGGACACCAGTAGCGGTTCTTCTCTGTAGAAACTGTCTTCTGAACCAATGTTAAATGTTTTGTAATACCATGACGATTCAAGAGCATTACTAAATGTAGCCTTGTTGAAAAAAGATATGTTTCACTACGATTTCGACTTTGACTAATTAACACTGGGAATTCATCACTATTAAAATAACACCTGATTTTTAACAGCAAAGGACATAGTGACGTGGTATTAAGAACCTAAAGTTTAATGATAATACTAATATTATTATTAATGTCATATAATATTATCGATTACGAAAACCTATGGGTCTCATGGAAATTTAGATGTGTAATGTCGAACATTCTAGACGGATCTAAAGTTCACCGTGTCAAGTCTTTCCGCACGGGCACACCTCGTTCAAGTTTAGTACTTACGTTAGTTCTAATTATGTTACCTATACCTAGGTAATGAAATGTTTACATAATTAAATACCATAACTAATCATCTGGTTAGTGTACAAATTTTTTGACGCAGTTTTTGTTTTATAAGATCTTATTTGTGTAAAATTATGGATTCTCTGTTAATAAAGCATTATTTTTTTTACAATTTGTAGTATATTACATATCTAAGAACACACGTTATAAAAGTAACACAAACCTATAAAACAAAGAAACGACATTTATGTTTACACTTCTACAATTAATTCTTTTTAACAATTTAAATATTACTGTATTAAAGTTATATTAATTAAAAACTGAACATATGTACATGTATTTATTTAGATATATGTTAAAAAATAGAAAAAATATTTACTGTGGTATGTCTTTAAATGAAATTTACCTCTGACCCCAAAAACGTTGAATATCGATATGTTTTTCATCTTTCCAAGTTTCGATCTTGTTATCGTGAACCTTTCCAGCTACCTCCTTGACAACTCTACGAAAACCCTTTTTCTATAGATAAACAAAATATATATTTTACCGACATATTATAAACTTACTGCGGCTCACGGTGTTGCCCCTGGATTTTTCCTTCGCATTCCAAAACCTGGACAAAAAGTATCATATACTTTCGCGTTTATAATATTATAAGAAAGGACTGTGATCAAGCTTTAATTAAACCAGTTAGTATGGGGTTTTATGCATAATATAAATATATTGACGATTAAACTTACAGAATTTACGGTCATCAAACTTTAAACAAAATTTTAGACGGATTAGATTTTAAATACTTCAAGTTACGTTAAAATAAAAATGTGAACTATTTTTCTCTTCATCATTGTATGCAGTACTTTAGAAGGTCTATTTTTAACTAAAAAATATATCCTATAAAAATAGTAGGAAAGTGGTTCGATGTTCGTTAACACGTCAGCAATACAGATCAATTTCCTTACTCGGAGTCTGTCAGCCGATACATGGTCGTCAGTCAGACCCTCGTCTGTCACTGATAAGAAAATAAGAGACACCACTGTGTTAAAGGCTACAGATATCAACAAGAAAATATTCTAAGAAACTGAAGCTCTACTCCAAACAAAATCGGCGTCAATTTCGACTAATTTCGATACAGTTTTAGAGCAACTTCGAATTCAATATTTTTTTCAGTTTACGTTACGACAACAATTGGAGGAATTTGTATTAGAGTAGGTAGCTTAAGTTCCTTAACTCACTCATACAACAGCCAAACCCCAGAGAGATATAAATGTAGATTACAAATCATAAATGTAGATTAAAAATCTATTTATCTCGGGATCGAACCCACAACCTTTGGTGCAGAAGACATGCACTAAATGGTCATCAATACAAATAAAAACGTTAAAACAAGATAAAGTAAAAAAACTAAAACCCAACTACGACAAAAAACGACGCTGAAAAAGTATAAAAGTACCCCATGAATACAGGTAAAGTCACAAGCAAATGCTAGTAATATATATATATTCGAAATGTACAAGTGAAGCGCTTTAAAATGATACCAAACACGGCATATCTAGCTTAACTTTATTTTTTTACTCTGTATATTTTGTCCGCTAGAGGGCGCCACATTGAATTTGGTGAAAATCTATATAGCCTATAACCAGCGGACAATTAAGGCGCTTCTAATGATATGTCATTTGTCGAATTCTGATTAGTGGTTTAGAAGTTACGAGGGAACAGATGAACATACATACATACATACATACATACATACATAGCCTGTCAAAATCATAACCCTCCTTTGGCTTTGCCGTAGTCGGGTAATTAACCACACTTATTTTTAATAAAATAACACCCATCTTTACACTTTGATTAAACCACGCTAGTTTGAATAGCGTGGCTTAATCTCCAGTATTCATCTGATTACATCCATATGCCTAAACAAAAAGGCTTTGTCTGTTAAATTAGCTAAAGGGCGTAGGAAACAAAAAGGAGTTTCAGTAGGCACATTAATTCTGGCTAGAGAATCGTTGGACGGCCATTAGAGAACCCACAATCGTATGGGCTAATTGAATTTTCCTAACACAGTTACAGGGTTTGTCACAACGAGCCGTGAATTTATAACGATCCTAGCTGTTGCTCGCGACTTCGTCCCCGTCGGATCTATTTCTATTATTATGTTATAGTGAGTCAATCTTAGAAGATAGACATATACTGTCGCGGACTTTTTAGATCATTTAAAGAGGAATAATTATTTCTTACATATTATTTTTGTATCTTGAACCGTTTTCGCAGCGCATGCAAAGGAAGCCCTCAAAGATGAATAATTTTCCCCGTTTTTTACATATTTTCCATTATATCTTCGCTCCTATTAGTCGCAGCGTGCAATGTTATGTAGCCTAAAGCCTTCCTCGATAAATGGTCAATTCAATAAAATAGAATTTTTCAATTCGAACCAGTAGATCCTGAGATTAGCGCGTTCAAACAAACTCTTCAGCTTTATATATTAGTATAGATATAGATTATAACATTACTACATTATTAGCTAGCTATAGCGGCCAGTTTCATACAGTTAAAAACTGCTGCTATAAGACTAATAAGGCTCTTGGCTTCTTTTTATAACATGTATGACGTAGCCTATATATTAATTTCATGTATCTATTAACATAAATGTGTAAGCTATTTAATTTGTAAAGCTTTATTTAAATGAACAGAGTAATTTTAGCCAAAACAAATTACGCAATAACTTATCAAATGTTTAATTTATTTTTAAATTGATGAAGGCTTTGCGATTGTCCATGGGCGAACGTCAGGCGATACTCATAGTTGTCCACCATTAATAAAAATACGTCATCAATATATTAAGATCGCTTTGAATTGCTGAATAATAATAATAATAATAAGTAAAAAAAAATAGTTATTTGCCATGTAAATCAGTTGTTAAATAAACAAGGCATTTGGCAGACCGTAAAATATACACAACATTTAGAGCATACATTGTTAATCCTACATATTCGTTCTAGAATCTAGAATAAACACAACGCACTAATAACATGAATATTTTCACGAAGCGAAATACTAGTAACCGCTAGTCTAAAATTAATGCGACATTGTAACAAATGACATGGATGATTGCTATTGTATTTGTCAGCTGGTTTCCGATACTAATTTAGTGTACATTATTTTCCGATGTCATTAAAAATTACAATGTAATCTGTGTTGTGTTGTGGCTTTGGTGTATATTCACATAATTTGGTACTAAATTTTCACCGTTGAGTTATAATTTTTTAGCAGTAATAAAGTATTTTAATATAACTACTTATAAAATAATAAGTAAGGGCAACACTTAGACTAAAAGAATAAGGGCAACAATTATTATTTTTTCTAAATAAAGTTTTCATTTATCTCTTTTGTATGAATATAATTTGGTATTAGTACGTCGCGTCGTTCACTTTCATAAACATTTACTAGTTTCAAAAATTATTCCTTACAAATCCTTATAAGTACTTCAACTCTTAACATATTAAGTCCATAAATTACGTGAGGTGTTTTTTTTGCAATGATGAGATTTTTCAAAATGTGAGTTTCTTACGTACGAATAAGTAAATGATCTTAATCGTATAACGATAACGCTTAACATTAGATCTTAAGCATGGACAATCTGGATTAAATGGATCAAAACATTTTTTTTGTTTCAATCAGAAACAATATTACGAGGTATTTGCCGAAACCCCCCCTCCTCTCTCTACAACATAAGATTACATGAGATTTGACTCATCCCCCTTAAACACCTCACGTAATCTATTGGTTAATAATAAGGGGGTTATTATTAACCAAATAAGTTTATAAATGTTTATAACTAGATAAAATAACCTTTTTTCATAAGTCGCTTCAAGATAATAAAGTCAACATAACTAGCTAACCGAGACCTACTCCATCATCATGACGCGATCAACAGCCATTCGTTCTTTATAAAATTACATGAAGCTCACACAACCAGTATAAAAAAACCCACAAAACTTCTAGGCTCTGCCCCTCTTGTGTATGAAAATATCCCGGCGTTGAGAAGCAGGGGAGGTCACGTTATCTGGCTACATTAAGACTAGGCTTAGATGTCCAAGTTACTTATATGAATATAGAAGCTTTTGTTACAAAATCGTGCCCATTTTTCAGGCCTTACCTCGGGTTATTCGTCCCTTAATTTAAAGTCGTCAGTTTTTTGTCTTCACTCATATATCGGAGTATGCCAGGGCGATTATTAAATATATTTTTTGTTTTATTTTCGAATATAGCGTATGAAAGAGTTTATTTAGCTATACTAGTACCGGCAGGTTCTATGTAGCTTTACTTAGTATAATTTTGTAATTTCTCTAGACATTATTGTTACTATTGGCAATTGGATGCCATAGTTTTAATAGTTAAATACTCTGAACCATATAAAAGCCAAAAGCCAAAAAATCTTTAATAAATATAAGAATTATTTATGAAAATATATCAAATATTTATGATAATGACATAGCTAAATAGAATCCTGGACTTGTGGTTGCAAAACATTTGTTTTCCAATTATAACTTCTGTTAAAAATTTTCACAACGAAAATATTTGAACAGAGCACAGAAAAATTACGATGAAATTCCGGCGTTTCCAATTTACTAACTAATAAGTATTTAAATTGCTCGCAAACTTGTTTTCCGCGTGATTATTTTTCATTTGTGGTTAAAAAGAGCAAAATTGTTTGAAAACGTAGTAAATAATTCATGAGATGCTTGTTGTTTACGCTTGCAAAACTCTTGTAAGACGAGAAAATTATATATTACTTAATATACTCGTAGATTATTATATTACTTAATACTGAAAAGCAGCTGTGACCACTTTTATAATTATTTTTTTGATTCGATTTATTTTCCTTTTAGGTTTTTTCCGTGCCGAAGAGCAGAAAAACAAAAATAAGTACGAAATAAAAGTGTACGAATTTTATACTAATAAAACCACGGGGCACAGGTAGATAGACATTAAACAAATGTCATATCATAAAGTTGTAACTTTAAACTTGTTTCACCAAATCTTTCTATACACATATCGATAACTCAGTATAACTCATCAATGTCGAAGGGGTTTTTGTATATATATCTGTCACTGGAAGATAACAAGAACAGCAAATTTATAAATTTCCTAGGAAAATAAACCTTCGTAGGATTCTAAACGCGAGACAAATTGTATTATTTTACGATAATATTTTCACAAATTTATAAACTTACCGAACTTACGCGTAAAATAATAAGTAAGCAATAAACAAACGCCATGTGCGCTCTGATTGGTTGAATAACTGTCAACATCAACCAATCAGAGAGCAGTGTGTTATTTTCCGTATTTTAAAAAAGCGTAAAATTAAAAGCTTTTCTGTGATTGGTCGAACCATTTAAAACCTTATGAATGGATATTCGTTAGTTGATAAACTTACCACGAGACGTCGCAAATTGATAAATTTGCGAAAATGTGGTCGTAAAATAATACAATTTATCTCTCATTTAGGAGGATTCCTACGAAGGTTTATAAATTTCCTAGTAAATTTATAAATTTGCTGTTCTTGTTATTTTCCGGTGACATATCTACTGACATAGAATAGGAAAAAAGTCCATTTTAATTTTTCCGTGAGCATGATCCGAGCTGAAACGTTGTGAGCCACCGAAAATGGTTGAGGAAGTTTTTAGATCGTAAAATTCAATTACGTGCGAACATTTCCACATATACACATATACATAGTCTTTCTACGGTTTTTTACGACTCCCCAGCAGATACACAAAATTCACTCAACGAATAAATGAGAAATTAAAACAAATACTATGATACTATGATATAAAAATGGATAGCAAAATATTTTGTTTAGTGCATAACTCAACAACGTCTGAACCAATTTGGTAAATTCTTTTTTAATGTTTCGAATAAATGCAATAACATTGAGAAAAATCTTTTTGATTTCGCAGTACGTAAATACTTTCAAAATCTCCATTATTCCATAATAATATTTGAAGCTAAAACTAAATTGTTTTAACGTGATAACCTCATAGAAATTGTTATTTTTTTTTTGAGAGATCCTTAGAGTTCTTATTAACCTATAAACTTTTTTTTAATTTCTTAGCTCAATCATTACGCAGCTAGTAACAATATACGTTAATAATTATGACAGACCCAATTAGTAAGTACCTACAGAAAAGAAAAGTTACTTTCAAAAAGAAGTCAGTAAATCTTCCAAGTTTTTCTAACCAACATTTTCTCAACAAGGAACAGCTCTCTAAATGTTTTCATTCAATACAGGGGAGTGTGGATGTACTTCAGGAAGGGATTGTTGCCTTATAATTTACGACTGACCTAAAATGTTACACGTAGCCTTGTGACGTGTGGGTTTTTAAAGAGGTAGGGTTATAATTCTTGTACCATTTATGACTTCGACTTCACATTTTAAGCAAGCCATTCTTGATTAAGGACATTTATTTGATCTGAACAGAAAAGAGTTTTTAAAATGAAATCATACCTTGTACCATACCTACACCTACACACACAAACAAGCACGCAAAATTTTACCGGGGGTAAGTCTCTTTCACGGGAGAACGACTAGACGGGTACCCCCACAGTGCCAGACATTCAACCGCCTGAACAGTGATGTGCAAATGTCACTGTGCTCCGGTCTGAAGGGCACCGTAGCCAGCGTGATTACTAGGCTAATGAGTCTTAACATCTTACGACTCAAAGTGGGGAGCGTCAATGTAGTGCATCCCGAAGCAAAGCACTACATTGGTCGTCGCTCGACTCCCCACTTCATAGAATTAAAAAAAATGTACCCATACAAGCAATTAATAATAATGTTCTTTTTCGCTTTTATTATTTACAATATTAAATTATTTTAACTCTTACCTGATTGTATATTTATTTATTTTCATACCTCACATTGTTTATGCAAATCTTGAAGCGTACCATGGCAGCTGCGCTATTTTTAATCTGTGTCAATTGTTGTAAAATAAATATTTTTTCTTTTTATTGTAGACTATCTGTATTCTAAACAAGAATATAAGTTTAAATAAGAATAACTTTACGTATACGGAATGAAATGCGACAAAACAAAATGCATTAGAACGTAATTGCTCGCAGAGATACCATTCTGTTAGAAACAGCAATTGTGAAATTGGAAATACGAGGATTCTTGTAACTAGAACCAACGAAGCACGTGCAACTGTAACTAGTTTACATATGTTAATATTAAAACTTACACAGCATTCAGTGTATTGTTTTATTAAAAGTAATACACAATTTTATATTAAGTAATATTTCTTTGTGATGTTAGTGCTAAATAAGTTAGGTATGCTAATGGATTATATTGATAATAATAATCTACCTAAAGTGAAATCGACAAACCAAAAATAGCTATAAGTATTTTTTAAACCATAATATAGTTTTCTTAATTACAAATTTTAAGACGAGAAAGGAATATACGATTCAATCGTTTTATTCAATGTAAAAGTTTTATATAGATTCCCACGTCAAGCAGCTACATAGTATCAAGTTTTGAATAAGCTTAAACGATATTCTTGGAATGACTCGCTCGTTTCGTGTGAACGAGCTTGAGCGTGACTGACTTACGAAATTCGATTGCATTTATCTAAAAACCATTTACCTGCATACGTTTCCAATGAACGTTTGATATATAGAGTGTTAGCAACGCTGTAACGAAAGCAGCAATGTATAGCCTTGTCGCTTTTCCCACGAAGACTATTATACCGTCAAGTAATGTTGTACGGGCGTGACGATGCTCCACTTCATGTCAGCTTGTCAGACAATATTGTTTGGGTTGCTTCACGAACTTCACATAACTAAATTCGCTGTTTTACAACGCAATAAATAATATATGGAGGCAGAAACTTTTTTGCAGATCATCCGTATATTTCTTCAGATATTTTATGGACGTGAAATACATCCGAGAAGTCAGTTCGTTTGCAGTTTACATTTTTCTGTTTTCTGCGTAAGCATTTTACGTTTCTTCTTATTTTTGTTTTTGATATAAAAGTTTTGCTTACAACTACGGAGTTTGTTGGAACCTCTGTGGGTGTTTAGTTCATATATTTATTTTACATGCATACCGCTCTGAGCTTTTTGAATCATATTTCCTTGAGATGTTTGCTAAAACTATAAGAATATTTTTATTTATTTTTAAACACGATTTCTTTTAAAAAATATTTTTATACGAGATGAATAAAAAATATTCGGTAACGAGAAAATGATATCTACTTGTAGGTGATATCACATTGCTTATACCCAAGTCAAAACCGCAGTTCTCGACTAGTCTTTTATAAATACAAAATAATAAATTAAGACTGTATTCACAAGAAACACCAATATACACAACAATTCCGAATGCATTTGCAATTCTTGGGATTTAATTTAGAGACATTGTCCGAATTGACCGGGCAATTTCATTAAAGAACAAACGACAATAGCCGGGTGTTTCGCATAATACCCGGACGGTATAACATCTGGTGAAGCATGGTCATTGCTAGGAATGTTACATGTGTAAATAAATGTACTGTGAGCCGTCAGATAAGTAAGGGTAGCTTACGTAGGGATGAAAATAAGGATTATGTAGCTTAACTTAACGTATTCAAGAACTAACAGCTACAAGTTAACAGCTAAGTTTTTCACTTAATAGTCAAGTGAGTGAGTTTAGTTCAATACATCTGTGGATTTGTGTTTAAAAAGATACAGACAAAATAATTTGTAATATTTTTAAACGTTAAATAAAGTAACTAAACACGTTGAGAAAAAAGTAATATGTCTTATACATTAGAAACACATATAAAAATGTATACAGATATTGTATTAGAATAGAATCATATGTGCAGACAGAGTCACTGAAAAGGGTTTGTGAAGAATGAAGGTGGTCAATAAACAAAACAAAAGGGACCTTGCTGAATTGCAGATTGCGGTATTTACAGCAAGTGCTAGTCTAGCTCGATCCGAACCGCAATCGAACACCGAGCACCGACCTCCATACATTCATAAATTCCTTATTCACTATCTAAAAACCCAGGTTTAAACGTTCAAAATATTTCCGTCTAGACTTACATAACATTTTTTACAATGGCAACAATGAAACTTAACCCAAAACCACCAAAAAACGAAATAAAATTAACAGCTTTTCCGCTTAGAGCCTTTTACATCTTGTATGGATAAATTAAGCTCTTACTGTTAAATTATACAACGCACTTAACGTTCTAAAAGTTCCATGCAAATTATCTTCATCCGCAACATAATTTGTCACAATTTAACACATAACCTTCCTTGTCATTTTATAGTGTAATTTGCG
Organism: Eurema hecabe; assembly: GCA_026213755.1. Taxonomy (NCBI): domain Eukaryota; kingdom Metazoa; phylum Arthropoda; class Insecta; order Lepidoptera; family Pieridae; genus Terias; species Terias hecabe. The sequence goes on from JADANM010001810.1 coordinate 8,323,637, forward strand.
TCCACAATAAAAAGCTAATCATTTGTGTTGAAGCAATTACACATAATAGGTGGGTGAGACAAGCGACCTCTCGCTTAGGCCGCATAATACAATTTTATGGACTTTGTGTGTCATCAAGCGGGATGATAGGGCTATTTCGGACATTACCCGGTCAGTGCGGGCGCTATTAAAGATTAATCATATATTTATGTAACTCATCAGGGGTATTAACGCGTCATTATATGGTATATTGAAACTTCAGAGCCTTGATGTTTCGTTTCTGTATAGGAAATAAACCGACCGCTTTCTTCGAGCGTTCGAGTGGAGATAAGACGCTGTGTTGACACGTTATTATCATATTTTCTTGTTTTTATGTCGAGAGCTGACAGAAAATAGTAAACATAGTTCAAGGGTGGCTGAGTTAACGATTTTTAAAAGAGTATTTTTCAATAACTATTTTCAGATATAGATTTTTTATTACTTAAAAAGCCAATATGAGTGCGTGAGTAATGCACATTCGTCCTCTATCGTCGAATCATAAAACCACTTTAATGTTCTAGGTTCTAGACCTTATTATTCAGTAATAACCTTGGAAGTAGCTTGGTAGTAGCTAACTAGACGAAACAAATGACAACATATTTAGAATAAGTTATCTTACAGCCGAGCCTCGCATCATACTTACCGTTTTACGAGCGTTGACGTACAATTTAGATAATGTTAATATTAGTGACATATGATATTCGCGGAGGCGTTGTATTTTATATTAATCGCGACAAGTCGAGGCGGCGACGCACGCCCGACTGAGATAAGGCTTAGAACTTAATTTAGAGCATCTTTGCATAATTTTCAACTGCTGTTATTGGTGTAGTTTAGTTGTCTATGTTTACGAAATAATTTTGGCATATTCAGTACATACTCTTTATATGCTTTTAATTTAATATATGTTACTATGACACGTGTGTCAACTGTCAACTAGTAAACATTGTAGTTGTTACGCTGCCGTAAATTAATTTTAATTCACTGTCAGTAATTTCACAAACGACGAATAACTGTTACCAAAGTGCATAGAAGTGAAGAATAAATGTGGAGAAATATACCAAAACACTGAAGTGCAAGAACTACTAAAGAAATTGCAATAATTAAAACTTGAAAGTAAGGTGAGAAAACTTTTTTTGACATCTGACAGTTCGGAATACCAACATTACAAACGCAACGGTAACCATAAACAAAAGAGTGTTGGTGTTGCCATCTCCAATCTTGTGTTGCTTGTTTCAAAGTAGGGTTGCCATCTTCAAACAAGTGTTGTCAGCCCTAAAATAATAAGAAAATGGAAAAAGAAATGATTTTGTTTTGGCAAAAACTGAAAGAGGAAATGGCAGTACAGACAAGGGAAATAACCGAAGCAGTCACCAAAAATGTTTCCGAAAATATAAATGAAAAATTAATTGCTCTTGCGGAGGAAAACAAACACTTAAAAACTGAAGTCAACATTCTGAAGGACAAAATTAAGCTAATGGAAGATTATAAAAAGAAAAACAACGTTATTTTCTTTGGCGTTAAAGAACAACAGGATCGGAGTCCCCTAATCGACGTCATCATAAAACTGATTAAAGACAAAATTAACATTTATATTGACAGAAATGAAATTAATAATGCTTATCGATTAGGAGAAATGAAAAACAACAAACCACGTCCTATTCTCGTATCTTTTACTACAAAATGGAGAAGAGACGAAGTACTTAAGAACAAAAAGAATTTGGTCTCTGATGTATACGTCAAAGAGGATCTAAGCAAAGAAGTGCTGGAGAAAAGGAAACAACTTCTACCTCAACTAAAGGAAGAAAGAGCCAAGGGAAAAATTTGCTACTTTGTTAAAGACAAAATAGTCGTAAGAGAACCAAATGAAGATAAAAGAGACAAAAGGAAAAGGGACCACATCAGTTCCCCTAACAAATCTCCTAATAATGTGACTACACCAGCCGCAAAGAAGGTAAACAAAACAAAAATGTTAGACTACATAGCAAGAGGAAGATCTGCGTCATTCTCACAACCGGCAACATCAAAAAACTCCCAATAGACACCGACAACACGAAACCCAACTTAATCGGAAACAACTACTTAGCTAATGAAAACTTTAAATTAATCACCCCACGACGACCCTCCCAATACCTCTAAGCATCAAACTGACAATATTGAAACAAAGAAACCACAAAGTACTAAATACATAAATATTGCTACATACAACGTACTTTCTTTGAGAACTGAAGAGAAATTACACGAACTCTTACATTCTACTAAAGATGTTAAGTGGGACATTATCGGACTGAGTGAAGTCAGGAGAAATGGAGAAGCCATTGAAGAATATACTAACGCCGTATTGTATTATAAAGGCGAGATCCCAGGACGTCATGGTGTCGGATTTTTAGTTAAGAAAGAATTCAGAAATCATATTGTAGAAATAGTAGGCTTATCAGACAGAATAGCTATTCTGAATATTAGGTTCCCACCTAGCAGGGACATTTGATCTATAGTACAAGTGTACTCACCAACCGAACAATCCACCATTTTTGAAATCGACTCCTTCTACTCATTGCTTAACAGCAGCTTGAAAACAAAAACACATAAAAACTGTATAGTAATGGGTGATTTCAATGCTCGAGTTGGATCACCACGGAAAGGGGAAGATGTTGTACTAGGTCCAAACACAAAAGGAAAAAGAACAAGAAATGGTCAGAAATTGATAGAATTAGCTTTCGAAAATAACATGAAAATTCTGAACAGTCAGTTCCAAAAAAGACAGTCAAAAAGATGGACATGGATATCACCAGACGGTCAACACAGAAATGAAATTGATTACATTCTAACGAACAGACCAAACTCTTTTGATGACTGCAGTACTATTGCCAATTTAAATTTTAACAGTAATCACAGAATGTTAAGAGCTCGTTTAAAAGCGGATAATTTAAAGAAAAGTCGGCCCTTTAAAATTAAACCAATACAACAGCACAATGAAGCTAATATTGAATGCATTAAGGATAAACTTAAAGCGTTGAATGAGACAGCACTCTGGAACCTTACTAACCAACAAAAATACAACTTAATGCACGAAATACTAACATTAAGAACAGAAAGTAATTCGAAAGACAAATCAGGGAATAAAAACAAATACTTTTCGAAAAAAACAATTAAACTCCTAGAAGAGAGGTTAAAACTAATCAAGATAATAAATAAGACAAAAGCTATCAGGATACAAATCGGGAACTTAAGTAAAGAAATAACATGCCAAATAAGAAAAGACAGAAATCATTCTAGACTTGAGACGATTGAAAAACACATCATCAATACTGGAGGCATAAAAAAGGCAGTAAAAATTCTATGTGATAAAACAAACTGGATACCTAATATGACAAAACAACCCGGCAAAATAATATCCAAAAGATCTGATATAATGTCTATAGCTACAAAATTCTATGAAAGTCTTTACTCCAGTAAAACCCAAATCAATCGGACAGACCTAAACAATGGTGACAACGTACCCCCTATTCTATTAGACGAGGTAAACAAGGCAATTGAAACACAAAAGAAAGACAAAGCACCGGGTCCAGATGATATTACTAATGAATTGCTCTTAGACTGTAAAACCTACATCGCGCCATTACTTAATGATATATTTAATAATATACTAGATACAGAAGATATTCCTTGGCAATGGACTTCATCAACGATTATATTACTTCATAAAAAGGGCGACAAAAGCGAAATAAATAACTATAGACCGATAAGCCTTATGTCCAATATTTACAAAGTTTTTTCAAAAATAATTTTATGGAGGATAACTAAAACCCTTGACGAAAACCAACCCAGAGAACAAGCTGGCTTTAGGGCAGGATACTCAA